>JARKHS020011571.1:0-52418 GCA_030143305.2 Amblyomma americanum | reverse complement strand
ACAGATCTGCGTGGCATTGCGGCGGCGCTTTGCGTCACACCATTGGCCTGTTCAGGGTCGAGCACATATTTTTTTTGTACGCATTTCCAGGCGAAGCCGCTCCTACCAGTTCGCCGCAAATTCAGGGTAAGAAACGGTAAAGCCGGCCCACAAACACGCAGTGTACTACGGCTGCCCTCTTCCCTCATGGCTTTCTGGTTTCGTGCCAGTTCCGGAGCTGATCAGTGCATGGCTAACACGGAGGCTGGTTGGAATGCTTGGCAATTTTGCCTTGTTGGGCGGAAGTGACGTCATCCTAGGGTTCCGCGTTTCATACTGTGGCTGATGTAAGCATGGTAATGTCAGCTTAAGTGCGCCAGGCCTATCACGCTCAAATTGAGTGCGCAGACGAAGGCTTGTTGTTCTTTTCCTCAACAAGATGTCTGACGAAGAAATTGGCGTTTTTCGTCTGCGGAGGCTCGAACGTACAAGAATTGAGGAGAAATTTCTGAAAGATAAATTGCGGAGTATAAACTTGGCGGCCAAAAGTAGCATTCGAGAACTTAGCAGGCTGCGCAATTAGCCTGTGTCAGTATAAAACTAACGTAAAGGAATTGTAATTTTTTCCAGGCATTGGTGGTGGTGTTCAAACATTATTATTTAAAACAGGCTGCAAACATCCATGTCGGCGCGATATTTTTGCGCGAAAGGCCTGCTGCTTGTTAAGAATATTTAAAATTAAGAAAAGTGTTTTACAATATGTGTTGATTTCACTTTAAGGGCTCTCCTCGATCATCAAACGACCGGTGTTTTGGTTTAGTTGGCGGTGCGTTATTGCGGATCAACTAACCTACTAACAGTGCTTTCCTTCTCCTTACAGATGCATCAAAGTACGTTTGTAAGGGTCAGCTGTGATAACAACAAGGATTAGCAACATATTGTACTGTAGGCGCCAAAAGCTTACTAAATGTGTGCAAGATTGCCGAACAAAAGATGAACCTGCATTGGTTGCACGTGCCATTGAGGATACTACCTTTCGTTGCAAGCTGCAAACCAGAGCTTGAAGTGCTACTGTCTGCGTGAACTTTCGGTGTTAATAGCACATGTTTCACTGAAAATTTGCTGTTCCACTCAAACTGTGAACGCCTCACTTTTCTTTGATACACCTCAGCCACTTTCTCACTCCTGAGAAGAAGGCTAAGGTGTCTATTTCATTGGTTAAGGGCCTTGACATCCTTCCTATGCAAAGGATGGCCGCTGAGGTTACCTGACCTTTTTAAAGCTTTTACCATTAGCCATTTCGAAAAATTCTGCCTTTTACCTTCACTAGATGGTATGAAATAACATTTTAGGTCCTTTACACCACCGTTTCATTTTTGTCATATAAAATCCGGCACAAGACAATTTTCTATACCTTGCGTTTGGCACATGATGGCCTTAGCTGCCTGTGTGCCATAAAACTCAACAACAAAAAAAAAACTGAAGATGTTCATCTACCTTGGTCTATCACAGAATACGCTATGTTCACATTTATGAGGGCAGTCAGTGCGAACTGAAATCGGCTTCAAGACGTGGAAAAATGGGTGCTTAAATGATCGACTGCAACGGCCCGATCATTTCTTGAAGGCCCAGCTTACATCCTATCGTGGTCATGACAGGAGGTGGGTTATGACAGCCACTCGCCTTCTGTGGTGTGAACCACTGTGCGAGAGTTAGACAAAGACGTACTTACTTGATACTAAAATGCTTACCGTGTACTCTGTATGCATTTAGCCATGCTTCATAGACTATTGGCATTTAGCTGACTTACTACTCTCCTCAGCACTCGCCTGCATGATGCACCCTGTCTCTTTGGTTTTTTATTCTTCTGGGCAACGCAAGGAAGTGTCTCGTCTTCGTGTTATGCGTGAAGTGGTTGAATGGCAATGCCATCGCACGTTTTTGCTTTTGCCTTCCCTACAGGCTATGTGCAAGGAAGCGAAGCTGACATGCGCCAGTCTCTCATAACTCCCTTTCAGCTGGACGAAGAGACCAAGGCTATGCTTGAGGCAGAAAAGCTGCTCTTCAAGAGAGAGTTGCTTATCCTGGGCCCTGTTATCGGCCAAGGTAGGTGACCTTGATAGCTTGCGGTGCAATAAAATTACATGTCGACTCAAAATTTTCCAAGAAACAGTGCAGTGTTTTCTGACCATGCGGTGCAATTGCTGGTGTATTGATGCATCGTATCCGAATAAGTACTACTCACGAATGCTCAAAGCTTCTGGGTACGATCACAGAATTAACGCAGCTGCAGGTAAAAAGTTTGCTGACGAAGGGCTCACTAATTTTTTTGTTTATAAAGTACTGTTTGACTTCTTTACTATATTAAAATTTAATTGAGAAGCTAGTCGTTTCAATATGCTCCTGCTTTGTCATAACTATTGGTATTTGTGCCCTCCGTGCCCTCTGATGAAAACTAGTGGTTCTTTATTTAGTGGTTGGAATGGTAGATAGTAGTTAGCTAGATTAGATTTAAGTTTTCGCCGCAAGGAGGTGACAGTTTTAAAACCGGGAGTCTTCGTAGGGCAGGAAGAGCGAGAGGTAGGGACAGAAATCTGAGCCTATCAAGACTGCTTTCGGATGCTTTCATACTTAGTAAGAGGTACAAATAAGCGTATTAAACTCGTAGTGCATAAGGTTAATGGAAATATATTCTTAATATAAAAGTTCTTCCCATCATGGTTCACGAAACACATTTAAGGTTTAGGAATTTATAAGCCTGAGCAAACACCCTAAATGGAAACTGAAAGGTTCTACAATTCGGCGAGCTTAAAAAGGGGGTCATATGTGAGAAACTTGTGGGTGAAGCATGCAAAGTCTTTTTGTACTGGCATTTGAAATAGTGACGCAGTCGCCCGTAAAAACTCCGACGATTTTCAGGCTTCTCCGCAGCACACATTACAATGGCGGATAGGGTGCACATATAACGACGCTATGTACGGTGGCAGGTACCAGTGCAGAAACGCTTGCACTGAAGGAAGAAAACCAACGCCACCAAAGGCAAAGCCCGCAGATCATTGTTTGGTGGCATACGACTACGCACGACATGTTGTGGGTGAACACGCGAAGATTAGATTAGAAATTTCGCCATCCGTGAGAACATCATCAAGCTTCTCCGCACTTCTCTTACGCTGCGAGGAGCAGTCTGAGCTTTAATTGGCGATTACTCCCCGCAGGGGGGCGTCTGCAACTTGCAGGCATTGGTGAGTGGCGACACCACGGGTTCCCGAGCATCCGCAGGGACATCCCCGCAGGGGATGATGGTGAACAGTGCATCACCACGGACCCGAGCACCCGCGCCTCGCTCGTGCGTGGCATCGCCGTGTCCGGGGAAAAGGGGATCCTGGTGGTTGAGCCGATGCCGAGCGTTTGGACCTTTAAGGCCCCTCGGCGGAGGCAACACACCACTTTGGCCCCAGCTTCCTGTAGACGGCACCTCCGACCTGACCCAACCGGGGGAAATCGGCAGTCGCCTTTTCCTGTCCTCCTCTACATCTTTTACTTTCCTTTCTTCTTTCTGACTACTGTCCTGTCTCCTCGTCGTTTCTTGGATTTTTCATTTCTTCATGGGCGGCTAGGGTTAACCTTGTGTGGCGAACTACCCTGGGTTTCGTCATATTTGGTTATAGTTGAGGTGTACAGCTGGCGTGGGCAGGACTTGCGTGCAAGTTGCTGTCCCGTCCCCTTGTTGGGCTCCGTGGTGGGTGGCTGGCACCGTGGCTGAAAAACTAAATTTTTTTATGGCTCCCCTCCATTCCAAACCTGATCGCTCTCTAAAAAGAGGGCGGAACGATGAAGATTTTTTTCAAAAAAGAAAAGTGTCATTCCCAAAATTTCATGTCATTCACAGCAAATCTGAAGAACAACAAGCAAGACTGATTTCCCCATTCTTGGTAGCAAAGTGCCTGACAGATACCTTGGGGTTTGGGTATAAGGTATCAAAAATGGCTAGTGGCGACTTACTGCTCGAAATACGTGACACTGTCCAGCACTCGAAACTTGCAAACATTGTATCGATAGGGGAGATTCCTGTCTCCATCACGTCACACCGATCTTTGAACACAGTCCGAGGCGTCATATCAGAAATTGATTTTGTTCACCTCTCTGAAAAAGAAATGCTTGAAGGCCTTGCGGACCAAGATGTCATAAATGTTCAGCGGATAAAGATCCGGAAGGATAACAAGGAAATAGATACGAAACACATGATCCTCACTTTCAACACCAGCACACTACCTGAAAGCATTGAAGTCAGGTACCTGAAAATAAATGTAAGGCCATATATACCCAACCCACGCAGATGTTTCAATTGCCAGAGGTTCGGCCATGGCTCACAGAGTTGTCGCAGCCACAAAACTTGCGCGAAATGCTCCTCGAAGGACCACCAGTCAGATGAATGTGTTGCTGCCCCGCGGTGCACAAATTGTGAGGGAGACCATGCTGCATACTCCAGGGCTTGTCCGTCCTGGAAAAAAGAAAAAGAAATAATTACTCTGAAAACCACTGAAAACATTTCTTTCAAGGAAGCGAGAAGGCGATACGCCGAAACAAACTGATTCTCCTTCACTGCGAAAACAACCTTCGCCGATGTGGTGCGTGGGCGCGGCGCATCACACCAGGCTTCGGCACCTGTCCAGGCCGCACGCAGTGGGCCTATGGCAGGGCCATCCGCGCCCCCTGGTGGAGTAGCTGATACTAGATCTGCCAACCCCAAAGCAGGCTGCGCAGACCCCCGGGTCAGCGGGCCTCAAGACCTCTTCCCACAGGTCGAGGTCTAACTCAAAAGTCAGCGTGCATCCTGCACGGTCGTCCAGCGCCTCTGCTGAGGCGATGGACACGACCCAGGGCAGCCCCGTGCCGTCCACATCGGACGGACGGCGGAGGTCTTTGGATCGATCAAAAAAAATGTGAGGCTCCGAGTCAAGGGGCCAAATCAAAGTTAATCTAATTTTATCTGCACACACGCACACAACATTAAGATGGCTTTCATAATACACTGGAACTGCAGAGGTCTCGTAAATAACTATAACGACATAAAAGACATTTTAAACACAATTTCTCCTATTGCTTTATGTGTGCAGGAAACCAATCTAGGCCCTCAGCACACAAAGGTGCTAAAGAAGTATACTGTCTTCCGCCGTGACCGAGAGGGGGCGAGCAGACTCTCGGGAGGCGTAGGAATCATTGTGCAACCTGGCGTAGCAGCTAGCGAGATCAAACTCAAAACTAGGTTCGAAGCCGTAGCAGCCACCGTGGTTGGTTACAAAACCATTACAATTTGTAGCGTATATCTTCAACCACATCTCGAAGTAAGACAGCATGAATTAGAGAGCCTTTTACAACAGTTACCGGAGCCATACTTGATAGTTGGCGATTTTAATGCACACTCTTGTTTCTGGGGCAGTGAGAAAACCGATAGCAGAGGTCAGGTTATTGAGGATTTTATACTATCCAACAATATTTGTTTATTGAACACCGGTAAACCTACTTATTGCTCCCCTAGTTCAGGAAAAATGAGTGTTTTAGATTTGTCTTTTAGCTCTCCTTCAGTTTTTAACGATTTTAAATGGGATGTCTTAGACAACCCGTACGGAAGCGATCATCTCCCTGTTAAAATCTGCCTGTCATCCCAACCATCAGTCACCCAGACAAAACCACGGTGTTGGAAGCTCAATTTAGCAGACTGGCAGCTGTTTAGAACAGCAGCCACGTTAGAAAATATTACGTTAGAAAATCTTAATGTAAATGAAATAAATGAAAAGTTCACAAATTGCATTCTTTCTGCCGCACGCTTGGCTATCCCCCAATCTTCAGGAATAGTACAACGCAACCATAAAATGTGGTGGACACGAGATTGCAAAGAAGGAAAAAAACAACAAAATAAAGCTTGGGGTATATTTCGCTGATACCCCACACAGGAGAACCTTATAAACTTTAAAAAAGCAAGAGCAAAAGCGCGGTACATACGTCGAAATGCCGAAAAATCATCCTGGCAGCATTTCATTTCCTCGATAAACAGCCAAGTCTCATCGAAAAAAATGTGGGAGGCAGTACACAAAATGGATGGTCGCTACTCTCCATTCACAGTTCCTCTTCTGACCGCCCCTGGTGTACAGACAAATATAAAAGAACAAGCAGACATATAGGCGAACATCTTTCCACTGTATCTAGTTCCTCTAACTATACAGAATCATTTTTAAAATATAAAGACACAGCCGAAAAAGAAAGACTGCCGAGGAAGGGCAGTGCTCACGAAGCATATAGTAGCCCATTTACACTAAAAGACATAAACAGTGTACTTTCTTCGGGTAAACAAACTGCACCAGGACCAGATGAAGTCCATTACGAAATGCTTGCCCACTTGTCCGAACATGCTGTAGACTCGCTTCTGAAATTTTTTAACAAAATACGGTTATCAGGAGAGATTCCAGAGGCATGGAAAAAAGCCATAATTGTACCGTTGTTAAAGCCGGGAAAAGTACCTACCTCCCCTGGCAATTACAGACCTATAGCCCTAACAAGCGTACTTGCCAAATCTTTCGAAAGCGTCCTTAACATTAGATTAATGTTTATATTACAATCTCGTGATCTTCTTGACATCCATCAGTGTGGGTTTAAAAAGGCGTGCTCTACAACCGACCATCTAGTCCGCCTAGAGAACACAGTCCGAGAAGCATTTATACACAAGCAACACTGCCTTGCGGTCTTTTTCGATTTAGAGAAAGCCTATGACACCACATGGAGGTTTGGCATACTGCGGGACCTTGGAGACCTCGGAATCCATGGTAGAATGCTAAAATGCTTGAGTGACTTTTTGACCAACCGTTCATTTCAAGTACGTCTGGGTGCCACTCTTTCTAAAACTTTCATTCAAGAGAACGGCGTGCCTCAGGGGTGCATTTTAAGCACCACGCTTTTTATAGTAAAAATGAATTCCCTAGCAAAAATAATCTCAAAGTCTATTATGTATTCTGTCTACGTCGACGATCTCCAGATTGCTTGCACATCCTCTAGCATTTCATCGTGTGAGAGGCAAACACAGATGACAGTAAATAAACTAACAACATGGGCAGACAGAAACGGTTTCAAGTTTTCCACGCAAAAGTCAGTAGCTGTTCTTTTTTCGCTTAGAAGAGGACTGCACACTGATCCCTCCTTGTATTTAAATGAAGTCCCACTACCAATTAAAGATGAGCACAAATTTCTAGGAATGACTTATGATAAAAAGCTCACATTCCTACCACACATAAACATACTCAAAAAGAAAGCTTCTAAATCTCTGTATATACTAAAAGTACTTTCACGAAAACATTGGGGTTCCGATAGGACTTGTCTTTTATGGATTCATCGCTCTGTAGTACGTTCTACATTAGATTACGGATGCATAGTTTATGAATCAGCGAGGCAATCGTACCTTAAACGGCTAGACCCAGTACACAATTTAGGCTTGCGTCTTTCCACCGGTGCATACACGACGTCACCGATAAACAGTATTTATGTGGAAGCCAACGAGCCGTCGCTTACAGAGAGAAGAACCATGCTCACTTGCTCGTACGTTTTAAAAATCCGTTCACTACCTAAACATATCTGTTACCAAATAGTCACAAAGTGCCCATCTAGAACACTATTTAACAACAAACCATTAGCAATAAGGCCACTTCTCCTGCGTTTTGAAGATGTGTGCAAAAACCTCGGCGTAATGGATGCATTACCTGGCGTTGCTCGAAGACGTGGTCCACTGCCTCCATGGTTCAATTTTCCTGTAATCTGTGACCTCACTCTTGCACATGTCCAGTAAAAAGCGAACTCCACAGCAACATATATTACAAGAATTCCGTGCCCTTGAAGAAAAATACAGTAGTTTTACAGAATTTTATACTGATGGATCAAAAACAGATAGTTGCGTAGGAAGCGCAGTGGTGCGAGGAAATTCGGAGCAAATAGTAAGACTACCACAGTGTTCCTCCATCTTCACCGCGGAGTGCTACGCAGTATGGATGACCATAAAAAAAATACTAAGTGAGAACCTCAAAAATGCTGTTATCTACACAGACTCCTTAAGTGTACTTAGAGCTCTCCATTCTAAAAATGCAAGCTCCCCTCTGCTCGGTGACATCATACACAACATAGTAACTGCCACAGCTCAAGGACAAAATATAAAACTGTGCTGGGTCCCGAGTCATGTGGGAATAAAAGGAAATGAGAGAGCAGATGTGTGTGCTGGTAAAGCTCGTGGCAAGGAAATAATGAAAGTAAATATGCCGTTTAATGATTGCATGAAATTAGTAGCAAGGAAACTAAGAAAAAAATGGCAGTCGGCTTGGAACAATGAGGTCAAAAATAAACTACACTTGGTAAAACCAGTTTTAGGTGAATTTAAGTCGTGAGTACACCAAGAACGTTTCAAGGAAGTGATCTTATGCCGTCTCCGAATAGGCCGCATGCACCTTACGCACAACTTCCTACTAACAAAACAAGACAAACCTGTTTGCCAACAATGTGGAGATGAACTCACGGTTAACCATATTTTATTCTCTTGTGTGGAACTGGAAGAAATAAGAAAAACGTATTTTACTGAATTTTATAATAAATGCATTCCTTTTCATCCCGCACTGCTTTTAGGAGATGATGCAATTGTTAATATATCATGTGTTTTTAGCTTTCTTAACGAAACGGGATTTCTCAAGAGACTCTAAATTTTTACCCACTGGTTTGATTGAATTTTAGTACACCTCAGCCAGCTTCTCAGGCCCGAGAAGAAAGCTGAGGCTTTTATTTTGATTGGTTGGGAGCCTCGATGTCCTTCCGCAGCCAAGGAAGGCTACTGAGGTTACCCGGCCCTCTTTAAAGCTTTTACTTGTAGCCATTTATAAAATTTGTGTATGTGTTCACTGGGTAATATTAATGTTTGAGGGCCGCTAGAGCAAGGATTATTCTTGCATTTCTATAATATTCAACAAAAGACTTTTCCTATACCTTGTTCTTGGCGCATGATGGCCTCAGTTGCCTATGTGCCATAAAACACAACACAACACAACACAACACAGCACAATTGGCGATTATGTCACCATTTTACATGCTATGGCAAAAAACAGAACAAAACTTGGTATGCTTTATCTACAGGCTTCATAGATTTGAATCCTTTAATATCGTGAAATTTAAAAAAACAAATGGTTCAACTGTTCTTTAAGCATTCAAGAGACTAACATTAGATGGCATGTCTTTGTCCTTCCTCAATCACCAGGACACTTTGGTTGCGTCTACCGGGGCACCTTGGAACTGGAAGGCAAGGGTGAAGTCCAGCAGGTGGCCGTTAAAACACTGCACAACAGTGAGTAAAAGCTCCTTCTTTTGTGAAAGCTGTCTTACTCTTGGGACCGTTCCTCCCTCACCGACATAAGGATCAGCAAGCTGAGTTTGTCATAGATACTCACGGCACTACGCGATCAAAGGATGGGGTCGCCGAGTTGTATGATGTTACCGCTGTGGTAGTGCCGACATTGCTGGTCTGTAGAAGTTGAGATGGGCTGACATGCTCACTACGTTCGCATTTGGAACACCGGTGGTGCCACCAAAGCTGCTCGCCACAAGGCGTGGCACCAGCCCTTTGTCAGTGTAAAGCAACAACTCTTTCTGTCGCTTCTATTCTGTTCTTATCATCTGCTGCACGAATTGTCTTAATCCCGGTGATAGTGGGGGAACATGTGCCAATGCCGAAAGGTGAGAGGTAATAGAATTTGAATGAAATTTTACATCATTTATATTTATTATTCTTATCCAGTGATGATCAATGAGGACCGGCCTCCTTGGGCAGCAAAGGCTCACTGAACACATGCTGTTGTCTTGTATGCTCTTTTAGCGTAATGCTCAAGTATTGTTCATCATCTGGGCTAGCTGCGTACAAACACATTCAGAGGTAGAAAACCTTCAGCCATTGGACTCCCGAAGTGGTTATGCAGCGATTGATATAGACGGGCACCTTGTTCTACGCAGGCCAAGGTTCTCTATGTGTTAACATTTTCCTCAGTTTTATTGCTTATGAATTGACCGTTGTGCCGTTGTGGAATCTTCTCCGCACGTGAGCTGCGCTTGTGCCGTGCCTGCCATTGCGTTAACTTGCTGTTTGTTCCTTGCGACTATTCGGCGCCGCAGACTCCCGAGGGGGTGAAGCTGACGGCCAGGCGTTCCTCGAAGAGGCCCTCATCATGAAGGATTTCCACCACATGAATGTGCTCCCACTGATTGGGCTGAGCATCGATGAAGGAGGTGGTCTGATGGTTATCATACCGTACATGAAATATGGCGACCTCCTTTCCTACATCCGAGACGAGAGAAACGTAAGGCTTTCTGACAGTGCTTATGGTCAGTAGAATGAGTTGCAAACACATTTTACTAGAGGACATTTTCTGCCTTTGTGTACAGCAGTTTTCTTTAAAAGTGCCATTGATTGCTTTATGCACTCTAATGTAATAGTCGTGTGGCAAGTCTGGTGTAATCTGCATTTAGAAATAACGTTTTTTTTAACACCATACTCTGTCCTGTTCAAACTAGTGCACGTGCCGTCAATGGAACACTACAATAAACGCTGAGAACGCACAGTGACTAAAGCTCTGTATGTTGAAGCTCTTGATGATTCGCAGGCTACACGAGCTTGCTCTCTTACATGGATCTTCATTATTTTACAGAGCCCCACTGTGAAAGATTTGATAACGTTTGGCATCCACGTGGCTGAAGGTATGAAGTACTTGGCCGACACAAAGTTCGTGCACAGGGACCTCGCAGCTCGAAACTGCATGTAAGTGGTAGTACCTTCTTGCTCTTTATTGCTGTTGTTCCATACTTCGTTTTTAGCTGCTTACTCATGTGACCCTTACTAATATTGCAGGTTGAGTGAAGATTTCATTGTACGCGTGGCCGATTTTGGCCTTTCACGTGACGTGTATGAGAAAGATTACTACAGTGGTGACAACAAGAAGACGAAGCTTCCCGTCAAGTGGATGGCACCGGAAAGTTTGGAGAAGGGCATCTACAATCACAAGACGGATGTGGTGAGCATGGTTTCTGGCACAGTCTAATGCGAATCCTTACTAATCAGCAGCAAAGGATGAAGAGACGCTGTTTAGAAGTAGGCTTAACGTGGTTACAGCTGGTTTATGCGTTTCTTTCATGCAGTGGTCTTTCGGCGTACTTTTGTGGGAGCTGATGACGCGTGGTGTGACACCCTACCCGGAGGTGGACAACTGGGACATTGTAAACTTCCTTAAGCAGGGGCGCCGGATGCAGCAACCAAGTTACTGCCCAGATGAACTGTAAGCTCCATTTCCTCGTTGTATTAGTGCTTTCCACAAGGGAAGAATGATTATACAAAAAAAGGTTACCTAGCTGTGCCTTACATAGTTTCGTTTCTTAATCGCATCCTAGGTACGATATCATGCTCCAGTGCTGGCAGGACGATCCCAAGAGACGGCCGTCATTCGCTATGCTTGTGACGGACGTGTCAAATGTGATCACCAGTCTCGAGAAAAAGAGGAGGAACGAAAAAGTTGGCTTGAACGTTACCTACGTCAACTGCCCTCGGTCTGGCTACGCCGACGGCGCCGGACCCTCAGTGGAGCAGTTTGTTCCTGAAGGCACATCGTAGACAAGAGGAGTCTTTGACTTCAGTGCTTTGCCGTACGGCTCTGTGCATCAGTTCCTAATAACTGGCTTCGGTGTTGAAAACAGCGAAGTTGCCGACAAGGCCATGTTAACGAGACTGGGCCATGTGCGCGATCGCTTAAGGCACCTACTGTTCAAACTCAAACGGTGGGCGCCAACCCTGAACTGAAAACTGGATTTGTGGAGCCTGCCATGAGCTACAAAAGTGTTCGTGTCTTATCTTCGTGACAAAGTCTGTACTATGGACTCTTCACAGCTGTTGAGCTGTGCACGGAATGAACTCCTCGAGAGTGATTTGGCTTTCACAGTGCACAAACGTGTTTTACGGCAGTGAACTGTGAAGTGCTGCATGCTGTTGGTGCATCGTGTGCAGTGATGTAGGCACCTCATGACTGATGAAACCACCTAGAGATGGTTTTGACGCTCATAGAGGAAACATTCCATGTTTTTTTTTTCCTTCGCCAAGGTGTCCCATGTGACTACTTAAGGTGTGGCTGACAGAGAATGAATTCATGCTGGTGTATGGAAGCGAAAAGAGAAAACTGAATGGAAGGATACAGGGAGCTTTATATGGGGGAATGTCATTTTCGTGCCAAAACTGCCACTAATTTAAACTCGTTTGGGTTATATACATGCGAGCTACTTGTTTAAAACACAACCTCAGGTGTGCTGCTGTTGTTATAATGGAAAAAGGATGGGCATGATAAAATAGGTTAGAGTATGAAATACAGATCACTTTTTTTTTTCTTCCTTAGCTGGTGGCAGTCATGATTTCATGAGATAGCCGTTAGCTCACTAAGGGACTCAGACTACCATGGTCACAGTTACCATGGCTGGCAGGAGCTAGGCGCCATGACGTTATCACCTTGTAGGGCACTGCATGCTGCGTTCAGCCAACCTCATTACTCGCTCTGGTTTTTCCTAACTAGCATTGCCGTTTCACGAAGGACTCGCTCCGTGTCATCGTAGCTTGCAAGGACTGTAACTTAAGCAGTGGCTTGTGGTTGTGGGCCACACAAAGTTTACCAATCTAGAGAGTACGTCCAGACTGCTCCGTGTAAACAGCGGACAATGGATAAGGCGCTTAAAGTGCACGGAAAGGGGCCAGTTATGGTGCCACACGTGACAATGAACTTTGACAGTCTGTTGGGTTTTAAGGACTGCAAGCCTGTGTAACCGGTGGCTTAGCCTGCATGGAAAATGTTTGTCGCCACGGTGTTACGACCGGCATGTGCCATTCGTGGAGTGTTTCATTCATAGAATGATGCTCTAATTTATTCAGCCATCATTTGGAAGTTATGCGAGAAAGCGGGCATGGGTCACGCGACGCTGAAGTGTTGTGATGGCATTATTTCGTGTGCCGAAGAGTGACATGCATGCTCTGGATACTGCATTTCGTACCTTGTTAATGCTGCGTTATGCAGCTTGCTGAGTACAATCCCATGGACTTGTGAAGATGAATATGTTTGGAATGGTTGTGGGTCACGCGACGCTAAGCGCTGATGCCATTATTTCGTGTGCTGAAGAGTGACATGCTCTGGATACTGCATTTTGTACCTTGTTAATGCTGCATTATGCAGCTGAGTACAATACCATGGCCTTGTGAATATGGATATGTTTGGTGAGAGTACCTTCATAAGCAATATTCTTGTGCGGTACTATTCGCCTATTTCTGTGCAGTCTGCTTGTACATACGCGTGAATACTACCTTATAAGCTGGCGTAAATTTAACAGAAAATGTTGCCCATTTGTAGCATTCATACGTGCTGCTCGCAGATGTTTTATCGACTGTAGTGCCTTTTGTCCCTTGTGCGTTTACCTGTGCAAAACGTGTAAAGTCACTGCTTTAACCCAAGTTTCCTTAGCCAAAGTTTCTGCCTTAATATTTATACCAGCGTAAGCATTGGTTCGCTGTGTCAGAACATTTGCTATTCCAGATGGTGCTCGCTGTTTTTGGTACTGTAAGTATCCATAATGTAATTAGGTTCTGAAATGAATTGTGTTTTTGAGGACTAGCCGATTTCTTAGCTAGCTGTTACAATTTTGGAAAGTACGCCGCAGTTGGGGATTTCATTTTATGTCTATTATGCGAAGCCTGTTTGTGGCGTGCAGAAGTGTGTTATGGTTTCAAAAATTTGGGAACAGATAACTTTTCAGGAGAAGTTGACTGCGAGATGGATTTCAGAACTGAGAAGAGCTATTATGTTCTTCTACTGAAGTCGTTTGGGCAGTCCTAGTCAGTGCCATCAAAAGAAAACTCGCAATTTGTGCAGGTTTAGCACACATCTTTTCACGTTACTGGGATATATACAACATCGCTCACTTGCGAGCTCAAGGGATTATGTCTTTTCCCTGAAACCAAGCTTTTGCCATGAGTGTTCCTGCATTACAAAAGCGCTATTGATATTACCTAGCTGAATGAATTTTTGCATTTGGCCAGGGTGAAGAATGAGGCTCACATATTAGCTACTTATCTCTGCGCTTCAGATTTGCTTAATTTCGGCTGTGGTCAAATAACTTGGCCTGTCACATTCTTATAAATACAGGAATTGAATGAAAGCGGCCCGATTTTTACTCTCACTGTGTTCTCGTTGCTCATGAAATGCGACTCGATTCGTCTGCACGTAAACAAGCGGCTTGCTGATGCTTTGTTCCAAAGTTGGCAACAAATGCTTTGTCACGGAGCAGCAGTCATTTCTCTATAAAGATGTTTTGCTTTCTCTGAATGGCTGCAGGAGACACTTCATAGTTTTTTACAGTGCAATGGCAGCGGAGCATTACTTAATGCTAAGTCAGCGCAGTGGCGTTCAGGTGACCTATTATTGAACCGAAGGGAATGTTCATTTTATTTCGTCAACAGCGCAGTTAAGGACAAAAAGTATGAATGGTTGATTTAGTTTCAGCATGAGTGTTGAAAAAAGAAAGTTATGAAGATGTTGCAGGTTAAGTGCGGCTAAGCACCGGGCATGAGCTTCAGAAATGGGGCACTTGTGGAAGAAATTGAAGGGTGGTTTACTCAGGTAGCACTGTACACGAAGGTTTCCTTCTCGACTGTTGAGCAGAGGCCACAGAGTATTACGCCTATCATATAGTTTAACGTCTAAGGATAGATGAACTCTGGGAAGTCACGAATGTTTTCATTGCCGCATGACTCGAAGCTCTAGAATCAAACTGGTGGTTTAAGTTGTCACAACTCTTGCTAGAATTCTGAAGCTCAGTTATTGCTGTGGAAGAATCTTATATTAAACTTATTACTTGGCTGACCTAGAAGCAAGCTATACTTTAGATTTTCCAGGCCGACAGGCAACGCTTACGGGAATATTGTAGGCCACAACGAACAAATTTTGTATTACAATATTTTGCTTTGCTTTTGTGAATCTAGTGTCAGTAGGATGAGATAACTCTAATTGCCGATGTCGTGTGACCGCTTCAGTGCGGAAGTGTCCTTGCAGCCGTGACTACAGCCTTGGAATAAAACACTGAGAGGACCTTTCGGCAGCATCTTAGTATTCTGAACGTAGTCGTTTCACTGCATCAGGTGCTTGTCGCAGAGTCTTTCGAAAACAGCTTCACTTCTTGATCGTTATAATTGCTTATCGCAGTAATTGTGTGAAAGGAGATAATGAGTGTTCTGACAGTGGTTTATTATCATTAGTGCACCGTGCGCATGTCTGGCTTCATCGTACTTGTTCACAGTTTATTCTTATTTGCATTTGGGCCACCATTAAGAAGAGCGTATATTAAGCTTTTGGACCACATCGAATATGGAGCAGTATTTGGCATCCTTCCACAGTGGTATTATCACTCTTGTACATAGTGAAATAAAGTTTGCGCTATATTTTACTCCTAAACCTGTGTGCTGCTGCTGTCTCTGATTGCTTTCATTTTAACCGTGGCGCTCACACAGCATGCACCATCAGTGTCAAATGTAACGCGAACAAAACAACTGAACTGCGACATTGCTGCCGCGGTGGCTCAGTGGTTAGGGCGCTCGGCTACTGATCCGGAGTTCCCGGGTTCGAACCCGACCGCGGCGGCTGCGTTTCAATGGAGGCGAAACGCTAAGGCGCCTGTGTGTTGTGTGATGTCAGTGCACGTTAAAGATCCCCAGGTGGCCGAAATTATTCCGGAGCCCTACACTATGGCACCTCTTTCTTCCTTTCTTCTTTTACTCCTTTATCCGAATTCCTTACGGCGCGATTCAGGTGTCCGCGGATATGCGAGACAGATACTGCGCCATTTCCTTTACCCAAAATCCAATTACTAAGCACGAAATATTGTGCGAAAGCAGGTTTTTGCAGGTAGACACTACCGCCACGTACCTGAAAGCGTAATTGAGGTGTGCAGTGACCCAGCCGCAGGGAGCCAGTTATGCGCCTTTCTTAAAATCAACGGTCCACAACGCCGTACACGCCAACGCCAATCAAAGCAATGAACGCCGGCGGCCTATTGCTCCACTGCAGCGTTCCTGCCCAAACGTTGTCAAACGCAAACGCAAGCAGGGCGCATCTCTATATATGTCGCTATACCGCCACGTTGCGCAAAGCGCGAGTTACGTGTCTGCTGACACACGGAACCAGTTATGTGCGTTTCCTTTCGTTTCGTGATTTTTGCGCACAGATGTATGTTGATGAAGATGACGATGTGCAATGCACAGCGCGAGAGCGTGTTGCAGTTTAACACGAGGCCATTGTGTGAGCTCAACAACAACAACATAACACGAGGCGTGATCGTCTGCGGCGGTAGCATAGTGCTCTCGTGCAGTGGCCAGCGAAGCTGGTCTGTTTGCGCCACCTCGGATACAGAACGCAGTCGCGGCAATATTTATTTTATTTCTGTAGGTATCTGAGGCGCTTCAGACACACCTTGCCTTTTCCAGGATTGCTAGTGAAATAGTGCTTACGCACTATTATATTAGCAGCTGGAGAGGAAATACAGGTGTGGCCTAGCTATTAACACTACCAAAGAGCCGTATTTAAAGGCTTTCGATGCGGAAATCAACCGCTGTAGGTCTCCGCCTGCCTAGTGTAATATCCCAGTTTTACATTTTGCGTTTAAATTATTTTTCGCGTTTAATTTTACGCTGGTAGAACGCAGCAACTTCAATGCATCATGCTTTTCGCATGCAGGCTTCGTAGCAGACTTGGTTCTGATCAAGCACTCACTAATCGACAGTGGCAAACTAGCCATCACGCAGGCAACTGAAGAACTGGTTTATGGTTTGTGGGGGATTTAACGTCCCAAAGCGACTCAGGCTATGAGGAACGCCGTAGGGAAGGGCTCCGGAAATTTCGACCACCTGGGGTTCTTTTACGTGCACTGACATCGCACAGCACAAGGGGCCTCTAGATTTTCGCCTCCATCGAAATTCGACCGCCGCGGCCGGGATCGAACCCGCGTCTTTCGGGCCGGCAGCCGAGCGCCATAACCACTCAGCCACCGCGGCGGCTGCAACTGAAGGACTGATCAGATGCTCAGAAAGTCTTGTAAACCTGTCGCCAGAAAAGATTATGTGCCAATTCTCTCAGCCAATCTCGTCCATATTGCATACTAGTGATGCACAGGCAGGTGCTATATACTTAGCTAGGCTGGCCAGAGGTCAATTCTGCCATGGCGCATTGTCAGATGAAATTTAACGAGACACTGCCTTTCACGACGTTTGACAACCTTTTAGTTCTTGGAGTTCGCTGCGCCAGAAGACAGCAATGAGATATGCCGTGGTCGTTGCATAGCCTGGTGTGCCATTTTAACATCTGCCGAAATGGGGCCGTGTACACAGCTGCACAGCTGTGGCTCAGTCGCTAATGCTTTAACGCTAGTATGCGGTCACCAGCACAATCCTGGACTTTGATAGGGATGCGGTAGTGACATCGTCCGTCAGCCACCAGCAACGGCTCTTCATGCCAGGGCCGCCGCGGTGGCCCAGTTGTTATGGCGCTCGGCTGCTGACCCGAAAGACGCAGGTACGATCCCGGCCGCGGCGCTCGAATTTCGATGGAGGCGAAATTTAGAGGCCCGTGTACTGTGCGATATCAGTGCATGTTACAAGAACCCCAGGTGGTGGAAATTTCCGGAGCCCTTCGCTACGGCGTCCCTCATAGCCTGAGTTGTTTTGAGCAGTTAAACCCCCATAAACCAAAAAGCAAACCAAATCTTCATGCCAGGAACGCGGAGCGGCTGTAGGGGTGACTGAAACCTGTCCCTCTTGGAGTTACTCAGCTGTGAGATGACTTGTGTAGCCATTTCCATGGCAAAACAGCGCGGAAGAACACGAGGACGGAACAAACACGACGACACGAGCGCTGACTTTCCTTTTCAACTGGTGATTTACTACGCATGCGTGTACATATACTATTCCCGCCAAACACTAAACAGAACAAAAAATATTCAAGAAACACTGCGTCATCACTGAACATCTTAAATCTACCTTTCTGCAAATGCATGCTCCAAAAAGGTGATTTCGCGGTTAGCCAGTGATAATGAGGGCTTGCTAATGCATGCTGCACCCCCCTTGTCAATGTGATATGCCTCTACTAGTTCTCTTACTATCTGATCTTTATGTTTGAAGATGACGGATGTGTGATGGAGCAATGGGGCGCACGTGGGCTTTGATTGCCTGCAGAGCAGCGCCAAATTCGAACCAGCTGCCTTGTCCAAAGAATTTGGAAAGTCAGCGCTCGTGTCGTCGTGTTTGTTCCGTCCTCGTGTTTTTCCGCGCTGTTTTACCATGGATAGTATAGTAACCAACTTGCTCAGCACTCCGTACTTGTAAGTAGCCGTATCGGCGGTGAACAATCTCGTCAGGATTTAATGGGTTGTAGCGACCACTTATGGTGCGAACATAGACATCCGAGTTGCTTGTGCGTTTAAGAGGAACTCAACGAGATTGCTGGAGGTAGATCAGAGCGGATCCGTCTTTATCAAAGGCTTTCAATTCACATTGTGAAGCGGTGGCGTAGCCTGAAGGTTTACACAATGTTTCAATGGCTTCTCGGAGCGTTTGCTTGTAAAGCGAAACGGTTACAGCAGCCATGTATAAGCGAGGTACACCGAGTTGGCAGCCAGCTTCCCGCAGTGCATCTGCAAAATATGAGCATGTCTTCTGAAGCTGCGAAGAAAATAACGAAATAACTACATGCTCGATTTTTCATGTTCATGTCTGGGGCATCAGCAGAAGAGGCGCTAATCACTACCACACCATATTATATCACTACCATGTGATATCCGCCCATGGCCTTCACCCAGAATTTATGCACCAGGAGGATTGTACTGAAGAGGTGCTAACGATGCACGTCCTGCCTAAAAGCTAAGTGACTCTCTGTGTAATATGGTATATCGACAGTTTTTCCCCACAGAACTTAGCGCAAATGACCTTAGCCGACCAAGCAGGCACGCCGTTTCGAAGTGAACAGAGTGTTGAACGGCCACGTATGTTTCCAGTGTGGAGAAAACTCGTTCGCCACATCGATGAACATTTCTTTCATAAATGTAATGTGTAAACATAATTACTGTTTTTGTAAGCACAGCGCATAGTTTCACCGTTTTTAATCATTCTTTGCACAGCGCATTTCCAGCAGTTCGTAAGGTCCACAGCCACAGGGCTGCCCAAAAGCTGCCATTCACTGCAAAATTACGTGAAACATGCAGCACAAGCACACAAGGTACACAGGCAGCATCTATACAAAATCAAGAACGTCCCAAACGCAAAACGCCGATAATAGCAAACAAACCCACCTTTGAATGCGTGTCTGCAGCGGCAAAAGCTATCAGTAGAAGCCTCATTGAAAAAAAAAAAAATGTGGCGCTGATCATAAAATCCGCCGATTGGCTGGAGGTAAAGTGACGCCGCCGGACCGTTTAATTTCCTATTGGCTGGTGGAAAGGGATGTCTAGAGACCGGAAGTGAGGTCACTTCAGGTAAAGGCATCGACAGCTTGTAATGCTATTGCATGGAAACGCATAATGTACATAATTAGGTGCTCCCGTGAATTTTTGTTTCCTAATTGGCGTAGGGAAGCACTCTAGCATGCAAAGCATTCGCAAACAAAATAGTCGACACCCAAGACACTGTTAAATAGAAGAAGCAACGTGCCGCATAAAGTAATAATATAACATCACAGGAAGAAAAATAGGAGTGATGAAAAATATTTCACAGCAAGCAAGTAGCAATACACGCTACTTTAATTCAGACAAGAAAATTTTCGGTAATATCGCATAGCACTGATATTGCACGAAAATCTCAAATGCTAGCTCACTGCAAACATTACCTCGTACAAACAT
Source organism: Amblyomma americanum (assembly GCA_030143305.2). NCBI lineage: Eukaryota > Metazoa > Arthropoda > Arachnida > Ixodida > Ixodidae > Amblyomma > Amblyomma americanum. Next base: position 32,465 of record JARKHS020011571.1, on the reverse strand, counting down.
CAAGTACTGTTGGCCTATGAACTGCGAGGTGGGTGAGACAGCATTTTCTATGTGAGTAGGGAGACACAATGCCAGCTAAATGGGCAAGCACCACAAAAAATTCGGTGAAGTTGTCTACCCTTTGATGCGTCTCTGAGGGCACTGCATTCGGCTGCAGCGATTCTGGGCCTATTCGGTAGAATGGCAGCGAAAAGGCAGAGGCAAAACTGGCTTGGGATGTATAATTGTGGGACCAGGATTGCATCCACCAGAGCTTATGTAACAAGAATGATTTTGCGTTCCGTATAAGTCTCCAGGTAATTACACTAGAACGATTCGAATCTCCCACATAGCCGGTGTGAGAGACTTAACGCTGACTTTATATGTTGACTCCACGAAATTTTCCCTGGCCATCAGATAAGGCTTAACTTCGCATGCCCGATGCTGCGTTAAATCGGCCTGAACTGCTCATTCGTGAACACAATAAAGTGTGAATAATGCCTGTGTACAGGAAATACTATAGCATTTCCTACCGCTTCATGTTGATACGATTTTTACTGTCACGGATCTCCCCGGAGAACACTCGGACCGAAAGAATGGACTAGGCGACAGGTGTACCCACACAGACGCACATTTAATACACCCTACGTGACACAAACAGTAGCACACAAAACTAACTGACAAAACTAACACAAAACAGACTATAAATACACACGACCCGGGTACACTGCTACCAGCGTCTACTGCTAGCGTTCTACTGTTAGCGGTCGGCGTTCGTGCTCACGGCTGGTTCGGTGCGGCTGCGGCGTTTTATGGGTCCAGTAGCCAGATCAGTTATGTTGGCGGCCTGCCTTGCAAACGACCAGGCACTACGCGTTATCTTTCTTTTAACTATTTTGCAGAGACCCATCGTTCACCTTAAACGGCTTCGCAGAATGCTCGCGCGGTGCTCGTGGGTAAAAAAAAAAAACATCTAGGATGCTGGCGTACCATTGATTAGTTCAGTTTTGAAGGAAAACAAATGATTTACCGAGCCTGGTTGATGAAATGGTACCCAGAATTCTGTTGAGGCGTATGATTACTTAGGAGTTTTTTTTCCCCCCGGGGTGGGGATTTTTTTTTTTTTTGGGGGGGGGGGGGGGGGTTACGGGCTCGGAAAAAGATTTTGCTGCAAGGAAATTTGAGCGGATAGCCATGGTGCTCTTGACAGAGAGAGCAGTTCACGCTGCCCACTCTAGGCCAGTTATTTTGACCCGTGTGATTTTAATAGTTGGCGCTGTGTTCGAAGACGTAATCTAGCCCTTTCTTTCAACATGCCGCGGGTTCATCAGAGAATTCCCAGAATTTCGAAACCATTACCATCGCCACCTGGAGCGAAGTGTCGGAAACGGGGGAGGGTTTTGACCTGCCAGGAACATCAACATCGTCATCCTTAATTATTAGCAGCAGGTATTCCTATTTTCCCGCACAATAATTGTCTTCGGTTGCTGGGTAATGTACAATATTCAATCAATATTCCGGCAACTTTTAATTTGGTAGCGGTATATCAAACTCCTCCGGGCTCATAAGGATACACTGTTAGCATCATCATCATCGCCTTCATCTCGAGAGTCAAAGGCATGTGTCGTTGCATGATCTTTGCAGAATGTCATACATGAGAACTGGCGCGTTTACCTGCTGGACAATCCGAATGTCATTAGTGTGGACTGGGATGTGGGCACTCTTTGTAATGCGTCATTCGTGCATTTGTAGCAATGTGGAATCCATATGGATCTTGAAATGGGGGTGGAAGGGGGTGAATGGGGGCCTGGTGTGACGAGAAATTACATCGTTGCCACGTGAGTAAGTGTGATGTCATATTACAGCGCCGTCACGTGACTAGGCTTGATGGAACATTGCATCGCTGTCACGTTACTTGATATGACGTCACGCTTACATAACGTCATCCCTAATAATATTAATTAGTATTAGCATCACCTAATTATATTAAATGGCGTCGATTAATTATGTGACGTCCTCATCTTTGTCGCGTGACTCGCCGGCTCGTGACGTCGCATGGCGCCGTTTCTTGCGGACACTTCTTTTGCGGATATGACCTTATAAGTGAGCCATCTAATGTTTTCGCATTAATAAAAGAAGCCGCTCGCTTCTACGCAGACATAAATACAATGTGCCTCTGTTGGTGTACTACAGTCGCAGCTTGTTAAGTGCTTTCAAAGGCAACATACAGGGGACTCAAAAGAGCATTCTCGCTGTGCCGGATAGAGCTAGAAGATAGAAATATACTGATATGCGTCTGCATAACCGTCGCATTGGAAAGTACATCGACGACCAGCTTCTTGATATTCGGTAAGTATTCTCAAGCCTGAAAATAGTACTGTGAGTACCTGCCCCTTCTTCCAATTCCTAGTAGATGGTGTAGAAGGGCTGTGTTTGTCAATTGCCGGTTCGTGCGTGAATGAGCGAGAGGCTTCCAATACGAACATGTATACACGAAGCAGGTTGCCAAATATTGACGCATATAAAGTACTCACCGACGTACTGGTGGCAACCGCGTATGGGACAACCCTGCCCGCAGGACATATACTCTCTGAGGGTTCATCCCACATTATAAGCTTCTATTGAGTGCACATCAATAGTGTCTGTACACACCTTATTAAATAATACCATCATCATTTTGGCTTTCCTGTCTCACAGGATTCTCAGAATTGTTTTTAACTGAAAAACTTCTTAATCGCTTTTTGCTCTGTTCTTCGTTTGTTTTCTGAGGTCGAGCAGCCGACCTCAACCTCACAATTTGAGGAGTGAGGTCAGGAAATTCTTTTTGAGGTTGAGGTGAGGTCCAGATTTTTTAGGTCAAATGCCCACCTATGCACACCACTGCCGTTGTCCGTACAGAGTCCTTAATAAACATGTTGATGTCCACAGCACATTCCCTTGTACAACAACAACAACAACAACAACAACAACAACAACAACAACAACAACAACAAGATACATCCAAGAGTTACCTAGAGCTGTTCAGTCGGCTCTACTCATGAAGTCCGCTCCAACGTTATCTCTTCCTTTAATATATTCCACCTGATATGAGCATTCTTGCAAGGCCAAACTCCATCTCACGACTTTACTATTGCTCATTTTTTCCTTGGTTAAGTATACAAGCGGCAGATGATCCGTTTGAATTCTGAAATGTCTCCCATAAAGATAACTGTGGAATTTCTTCACTGCCCACACCACAGCCAAACATTTCTTTTCCACAGTGGAGTAGTTGCGTTCACTAGCCGATAATCTCTTACTTGAAAAAAATACCGGATGTAGCACGCGATTCTCTTCTTGCAAGAGTACGGCTCCTAAAGCTCGGTCTGATGCATCAGTGCGAAGCACAAACTATTTATCCAGATTCGGAGCAAGCGGAACGGGCGGTTTTGCCATAGGCCATTTTAACATCACGCATGCATTTTCATGTCCAGCGGTCCAATTCTGCTTATTGCTTGCCCCCTTCTTAGCAAGTTCGACAAGCGGATCCGCTATGTGGGCATAATCGGGAATAAAGTCCCTGTAGTATCCCGTTAAACCAAGGAACGACTGTACCTCTTTCTTGGTAGTCGGTGCCTGGGCCCAAGATGTCGTCTTTCGGCGCGATGCGGCCCATCCCCAGCTTGTGTGCGAGAAAAGAAATGGCTTCAAAAGCCGACCTCACATTTTGCCGGTTTTATGGTCAACCTGGCTTGCTGAATTCTATCAAATAGTTTTTTCCAGCCTAATTACATGCTCTTTTCACGTATCTGTTACCACAAGGATGTCATCAATATAATGTTCTACATTTTGGAGTCCATCCAAAACCTTCCTCATCAGGTTCGTGAATATTGCAGATGCTGTCTTCAAACCAAATGGCATGAATTTAAACTGGAATAAACCCGCCGAGCACGAAAATGCAGTCTTCTCTTTAGACGATTCTTCCATTGGTATTTGCCAATACCCTTTAGCTAAGTCAAATTTAGACAAAAAAACCTTTTGTGAGCCACCTTAGCGAACACCACGTCCGTTCTTGGTATGGGTTCGGCATCGGGTACTATGTCATTTAGCCGACGAAAATCTACACACAGTTAGTTAGTACCATCGGGTTTTTTGACAACCACGAGAGGCGCATTGTATGCTGACCACGACGCAGCAGCTACTGCGCGCCACATGACCAACCACGTGCTGGCCACGTGACCAACCAAGGCGCCGTCACGGAGCTCAAAGGGTGCCACGCTCAAGGCTCGAAGAGCTGGCGTAGTATCTCTCGCTACAAAAAAAAAAGGGGGGGGGGGCATTACTGCCTACCGCACCTCCATATCTTCTCTCTACCTGTTTAATCTCTGCGTTAGGAATGCGGTTGCTACCTCAAGCAGAAAAATTGCTGTAGCCAAGGCCAATGAGCTCGAGAAGACCAAGAAGAAAAGGGTAAACTCAGCCATTTGATCTCTCTCAAGTTCAGCATCACTGTTGACACCTTCTTGATGGCTACAATACCACTGCTCTACCGGCGGTCGGAGCAGTGAGCCTTCAATGATACTGCGGAGAAAAGAGCTGTAGGCTCTCGCATAAGGGTAGTTCTTTCTTGGCGCCATTATTATTAAAGACGGCTTCATGCGCTCTTTTGACTCAACAAGCCGGCGGCCCGAAGACTTGACTATGCACTCGGGCATCACATATATAAAGCACATACGACCTTCTTGCTCACCGCATGCGAAACAGGCCGAGTAGTTTTCCGTGACCAGCGCCTTTCTCTCTGTGCTCATCTGAAACGCTGAGCGGAGCTTTTCGTGAAGTCTGCTGGTGGTGTAGCTGTGGTTAAGAACGTGGTGCATACCCGAGCCCTTGACGACGCAAGGCGCGATCTTGGTCGCGTCTAGAGCGCGCTCAAGTTCAGCAAGTGTGTCGAGTTCTTCAGGGGGAGACCGAAGACTTAGTCTCGATATCAGCTCACTTCGCAAATAGTTCGAAAGCGGGAGAATAGCAATGAGCCAAGAACAGTACACGACTTTGCGTGTCAGGTTCCAACGCCTTCTTCGAGGCAAGGCGGACGAAGTTGCGTAAAAGGAGGCCAGAAGGAACATGAGCGACTCCACAGTGCTGCTAAGTGATCGGTAGCGTACTTCCGTCCAGTCTGCTACGCATAAGACCAGCGAGGCAGAGCCGAATGTTATAGCAAGCAGCGAAAATGCTAGCTTGGATTCCATGAGGATATGGATAAAAGACACAAGCTCTCTGTGGCCGAGCGGCGCGTAGAATGTTTCGTAAAGGTAGGAAAGAACCGGGGGTATCACGTATTTTCCCACGAGAAAATCGTGCGCAAGGCCTATATCACCGCCGACATCCACACGGCCTCTCAAGAGATCTAGGAAAAGAAGGTTTTCATCTCTGTAAGCGATACGCTTTAAGGAGACGTTGTAAAGAAAAAGAGCGTCTAAGATAAACTCCGCCTCCCAAGAGCCGCAGTACGGCCTTCCGTCTCCAAATCTTTTGGTGCCAAGGCACGCCACGCGGATGACCGTATTCCGGAGTTGGCTGCCGTAAGCTTTCCTTGGGTTGCCTGCACGGGCGCAGGAGCCCCAACCGTTTGAGTAGTAGGAAACACTGCCGGCCTTCAAATGCAACACGGTCTCGTTCCTCATCTCTGCGCTGCCATCGCCTTTGCTTAGCTCGCATTGGATCTGTCTCAAGGATATCTTGTGGACGCTGCGACTTATGGCCTGTTTTGATTCAGCGTGGTCACCTACCAGAATCCAGTCAACTACATGATGCGAGTATGGAAACTTTAGAGTGACGTCGAGACAGGTCGATACTTCGTGACCAAGTTGTGCAAGTATGACCAGTGTCTGAAGACCACTGTTGGTGTTATTCAGAATGTAACGGAGGAACAGCAATGTCGGCAGCGTCCATCTCGTGACGGGGGACTGTATCTGACGCCAGAGGGCGCCACTCTCGACATCCCACCTTCTATTGCACGTTGCTAGCGCTACGTGTCCTTGCCTTGTGGCGAACAATGATTGAAGAGCGTAGAACGCGCGCCTTTTCTCTTCCTGCGGCACTGGGTCTTTCGCAACGGCAGTTATTGCCAGTGATAGGAAGAGAAATACTGCTTGATGCTGAATGTGCATTATATCTGCTATTACATGGGATGTGAGCGTGTCTCTGAACTAGTGACCTCAATCTACCAGGCGAGAAAAGCAATGGTGAACAGCCCGAAAATATTCGGTTATCGATAATACTGGGTGCGTTTTTTGTCTATTTGTTTTTGCTTGCCCGTTCTGTATTTAATGACGACTGCGCCAATTTGAAATCACATATTTGTGGCTGATGTAAAGTATGCCTTCATGTGTCGAAAAATGAGCTCCTGATATAAAAATATACCATCGCCTTTGATGCACTGAAAATCGTCTGTGGGATTTCAGTGAAATATAACCGGCTGAGGATTACTCTGTGCAGAGCTCTTCACAAACGATCATTCAACTCTGCCGTGATATAAGCAACCTGTGCTTAAAAGCGCTTCAGCAAACTTGTCAGACTGAAGGTTTTGAGCGCAAAATGCAATTCAGACACTTTATGAAAGCCAGTCTCAGTTTATAAGAGATGTTTCTAGTGAAATACTCGCGTTTTACTTCCGAAATATAATGCATTTTGGAAAATCCCAAAAATTGAGTACGTTTCATACAATGAGTAATTAGTAATCACTGTATACAACGGCGCTGTCATGTGACTGCACAGAAAAGCTGCAATACGTTTTGAAACATCAGAGGCCCAACATTTTTTTCTGATGTGGGACTCAAACGTAGGACCGCCTATTTCTTGGACATTCGCTCTAAATCAAAGCCCACGAGGGCTACAAGAAGCTCATAGGGAGATAATTATTTCATTTGATTGTTTGAGTAAAGCACGAAAGGAGTAGACTTCAATGAAGAACCCGGTTAGCTAATAGAGGGTCAAACAAAGGGAGCTACTCATATAAAATGAAGTGCGATATTTGTGCTGGCTGTATTGTGTATTCTTCCAGCATTTGTTAAACCCAGTAAACCTCAGTGTTTGCTAAATCTAAAACATCGAAAAATCCACCCGGTAATGCAGTACTCAATTCGAAAAGGGCGCTCAATAAGACGTAAGAAAGAACAACGCGTCACAAGCGGAGATATTTTGGAAATGTCAAAGTACGGCGTGCAAAGCTATAGTAAGCATCCGAGTCTTTAAGCACTGCCTTACTTGTGTTTCTGGATTCAGTATTCTTGGTACACATGAAGAACTTTGAGTACGCGTTAAATCTCACATGCCGAAGCTGTCCAGAAATGCACAGGCGACTCCTGAACCACACGTCGAAAGTACTGTTGTATCGCAGCTGTCGAGAAAGTTTTCAGGTAGAGGGCGCCAGAGTTCGTCCTCTACGTTCCTCATAAACCACTGCAATAGTCCACTTGTTAAAGGAAGCAGGGAACCAGGTGTAAGTGTCGTAGAATGGAACAACGGTGGTGTGCGCACTGCAGTGCTGAACCATAGGGTGGGTGCCATCGATTTAGAGGGAGCCAGCACCAAAGGCGCCGTGGCATATGCAAAATCGTCGCAGTCACCGGTGACGCATTATTGGAAAACAATTTTGAAGAGGCACGCTTCTTTCTGCACGGTTTTAAACGAGGCCTTCTACACGTGTCAGATATCGATCGCTTCGTGGCAGTGAGGCTTACAGCATGCGCAAATGTCCAAAACATTTATGCTCAGGGAACGGCGAATTTCAGAATAATGGCACAAATTTTGTGTGGAAGTTTTTAGCACTCGAAAGCTATAGAGGCTGCATTGAACGCCGGGAAGGTCAGAGAAGCGGAAATGGGTGGCCTTAAAAACAGTAAGCTTTTTTAAAAAACAAGAGAATAAACGCTGTATCCGTCGAAAAAATAATGCAGTTCGAGAGGCTTACTGGAATAGCACATGATTAAGATAAACGTGTTACTGCTTTGGTTAAGCATGAACCCTGCATTCTGCAGTGAAACCATCTTCAGGTTGTGCATTTCGCCGCCCTCGTCATAACCTGTTGCTTCTACGGTAGCGCCCTCAGGGTTCTTCACGCAGCATTCCTTCCCTTCAGCCATAACCTCCTAGCCACTATAGGCTACCAGTCGCCTCTCACCATCTCTGTCTCTTCGAACTCTCTCCTGTCTCCTAAACATGGAGAGGGGGACTTCCCTGTGTAACCTTTGGCAGGTAGCCGCCACCTGCTCCGGTTAGGTTGGGTTGGAACACCACCTGTTTACAGGAGGTGTTCCGAGGCCTGGATTGGGAACAGTTGGGAATAAGAGTTAGTGGAGAATACCTAAGTAATATGCGATTCGCTGATGACACTGCCTTCCTGAGTCACTCAAGAGACGAGCTGCAAAGCAAGATAAATGAGTTAAACGGGCAGAGCAGAACGGTGGGTCTTAAAATTAACTTGCAGTAAACCAAAGTAATGTTCAGCAGTCTCGCAAGGGAACAGCGGTCACAATTGCTAGCGAGGTGGAGGAAGTTGTAAGGCAATATATCTACTTAGGGTAGGCAGTGACAGTTGATCCGGATCATGACAGGGAAATAACTAGAAGGATAAGAATGGGGTGGAGCGCATATGGAAGGTTCTCTCAGATCATGAATGGCAGTTTGCCTGTATCCCCCAAGAGAAAAGTGTACAACAGCTGTATCTTGCCGGCGCTCACCTACGGGGCAGAAACGTGCAGGCTAACGAAAAGGGTTGAGCTAAAGTTAAGCACAACGCAGCGAACAATAGAAAGAAAAATGACAGGTGTAATATTAAGAGACCGGAAGTGTGCCCAGTGGGTGAGAGAACAAACGTGGGTTAATGAGATCCTAGTCGAAATCCAGAGGAAGATACGGGCTTGGGCAGGGCATGTGATGCGAAGGCAAGATAACCGCTGGTCCTTATGGGTAACAGCGGAGCGGACTACAAGAGAGGGCAAGCGTAGCAGGGGGCGGCAGAAAATTAGTTGAGCGGATGAGATTTTGTTTGCGGGGATATATATATATATATATATATATATATATATATATATATATATATATATATATATATATATATATATATATATATATATATATATGATCACCAAAATTGAAAAAAAAATATAACAGGATATAATTCACGATGATACGGGCTGGAGGACCAAAAAAGGCTGGTCATAAAACTAAAATTGTGAATCAATTTACGCGCAAATATGTATTTGCTAAAATTTTTTCCCGACGTCGATATTCGCCCGAAGTCTCATATTTTAAGAGCTACTTACGCGATGATGAAATTTTTTTTTCGCCAGAAACAATGAGGCAGATCACTACTCTCGATATCTGCAATTACCATTAATTGACTTCGAGCATTGGGGGGTGGTCGAGCGCCACACCTAGTACGCTTAAGATGGAGGGACCTATTTATTTCTGAGAAAAATGGATTTCGAGTAAGAACATTTTATTTTTTGCCGCTATTTGGCTTAAACTTGTGACATCAAGGCATGCAAGGACTCCGCTATCACCGCTTGGGAGTAAACGTCAGGGACCTTTAGCCTCCGTGATTCGCGCAAAAGCTCCCTTGACGTCACCGCAGCTCACTTGTGAAAATGACTGGCGGTGGCGATACAAGTACAGTCGTGCCTCGTTAATATGGACACTTTGGTTCCCGAGCAAAACTTCCCATAACGCGAGTCGTCCGTAATAACGAATCGCGAAGAAAAAATATTTAGAAAAAAATATGCTATGATTAGGGCCTGCTTCTGTGCGTAATGGGGGTCAGTGATGTTGGAATTAGACACAATTTTGGGAGCTCCACGCCAATTATCCTGGTCGTCATTATGTTCGAAATAATGTGGTGCTGCTTCATGCGCCTGGAGATCTATGTGTGATCCCCTTCAGGGCGTATCGTGGCTAGATGACCTAGCTCCTAATGCAAACGTTCACATCCCACGACTCAGCCGGCTCACAGCTGCTGAATAGGCTTTCTACGCACCACAAACTGCCGAGAGAGTTTTCGTCACAGACATTCATGCAATACGGCAAATGGTAGGGGGCGTTGACTCGAAGCGTTTCACTGTAAAGCATGAAACCTGAAAAGGGAAGGGCGTCAATCGGTAAACTGAAATTTTCAACTGCATGACTCCAGTGTTCTGCACTCAGAATGTAGAAATGGAAACAACCGTTTATAGCAGTAAGGTTTTTTTTTTGTCACGCTGTCCTTATTAACGCGACAAAAATACATGGGCCCCAATGGGCGCTGTGCATTTTCAATATCCCCATTGTCCGGTTTCGATATTGACTAGGCGTAAATGCATCGGAAAAGTTTGATCTCCAGAAAAATTCTCCACAATTCGAGTCGTCATATTAACGGCGGTCGTACTAACGAGGCACGACTATTTCATTATGTGACCTTATGCAGATTCTAAAAGCGCTCTGTTTTTATTGAAAGAGGCCCCTCTGTCATTAAACTGCGGTAATCTATCGATACACGACAACATCAATCTGTCCTCAATGTTCTTCTAAGCAGCGGACTGCGAGTCGCGTCCTGCCGACGCTCTAGATTCCACCAGCGCACTCATGAAGTATTGGCGAAATCCGACTCGGCTGGGGAAGGGTGTGAAGAAAGCTCGCACCGCCGTCGAAAGACGTCCCCAAGCACGTCAAACAGATCTGGACAGATATACCACGTAGGAGCCGGGACGTGCGAGCGACAAACGGCGCGTCGTTTTGCTTTAGTGGGTTGCCTCGATATCCTCTATACCTCACCTCGCATCACGATAGCTCTGGATGAATGTTGTCAGACGCCTCTGCCCTCTCACTCCGGATCATAGGAGAAAAGTCTATGTAGTAGCATTTTAACCGTCGGCACCTCGTTGTTGTCTAGATATGTCGTTCTGCGTCTTAATGGCTGCAGTTACAGAACTATGTACTGCTTGCCTTCCCTCCGATCACCGCTTCTATACTGGTGTGATGTGGAAATTACATGAAAATCCACCTTAAAGCGCTTCTCGTCGGACGGAACATTAAATAAGATCACCTTTTCTTTGCAGCTTGCGTAGCCACTGTTGCAGTCTTCAACAAAGCACTTGCGGCCCGTTGCTGCTGTTGCCGTTGACTATACCGCGTCGCTGGCTCAAAATCGCTCCCTGCTTTGCTTGAACGGCTACGGCAATGCTGCTGGCGACGACGGAGAGACAGTGCAGGCCACGGGAACGACTTGCGCGGCAGAAACGCTCCGTGCGTTATCAGCTGGTTGCTATCGTAACGGCGCTGTTCATGTGTTCTTTTTTTTATCTTGCGGCGAAGTTCTATGCTACATCGACGCTGCGATCAGCGGCCCGGTTCGGAGGGGCGCGACTGGTACTGTATCTGGGCGCTTGCGTCCAGTGTGTCACCAATGCTGTGTCCCCACCTAAATAACGTACAGTCTGGGGCGATTTGAAGGTTATCGCGCGAGCGTCGACCGGCCTAGCGTTCCAGGCGCCTAGCGGCCGGTTATGGAACAATAAAAGTCACGATTTTGCATTCTTCTCTCCCTCGCTCGCTGTTCCATGCTACAAGCATCACCCCCGCGACGAAATCAGCACCCTTTCTCTTTATTCTAAGCTTTCCGTTCTTCGCGATCAAGGACTTGGTTACCTCTTATCTTCGCGGACGATAACAAAGTTGGTGGCAAAAGATTTGGTAAAGCAATACTATCACTGCCTGTTCGATGAAATAAAAAGCTACTTGCCCAGGAGGTAGTGGCGGCTGCTTAAGGAAGAGTAAAGAATGTGAAGGAAGCTGGCCTGATACCTCCCTCGCCACGGCAGAGAATTCTAGGCAATGAGGCTGTTTCTGTTCTCGGTCGACGCTCGCGCGATAACCTTCAAATTGCGTTCGACTGTACCCCGATAGATCTGGGCCAATGACTGTAAGACGACCCTGCCCTCGAAATCCGGCTTAGAGCAAATGATACTTTGCAGCACAATTCTTTTCAGCAGCAGCGTCCCTTGAACGGCTTAGCGGCGCTGTGTGGGGCTTGTGAGTGGGCCTCATGGAAGAGAGACATTCAACGAGCGCGGTGCAAAGCGTCAAAGACGTGCGGCGAGACGAACAGCAACGCCAATGGAGAGCGGGTCAAACAGGCGGAAGATCAGAATCTCGATGGAAAAAACAAGCAGAAGCATGCAAGTGCAAAGTAAAAATAAAACTAAGTGTGCAACAAAGGTGGATGGAAAGAAATGCACATTATCTGTAGGCAGTCCGTAAGGAGAACAGAGGACACATAGTTTGCATGACTTCAATGACACATACTACCCGATAATTTCAGTGGAAAAGGGGCATTCCTGCCCAAAATACACTACATGTGCAAGGTGGAGCATTCCGTACAGTAAAGGTATAAATTTGTGCTGACGCACCAGGTGCCTTAAGTTTACCAGCTTGCATTTCCAAAACATTTCGTGCATACTGAATTCACGCGATACATTTAACGATTACCCCGCGCAATGTGAGTGCAGGCAATTTAATGTATACACGACCTTCCTTGAAATCCGAGATAATTGCAAAAAAAAGGTGTTTATGTAGACATGGAGACAAACCGCTATCGCTGAAGGCCTTCAATGTCCATGCAAATAAATGAAACACCGATTGAATTAAGTAAACATGCAGTTGCATAATCGCTTCCCACGTTGTGCCCACGGAACGCGATAAACCCTTCGTCAACAGCAGTGACTAAATCAGCTGACGATGCACAGCGGCGGCGCCCGAGAAAGCGTACGCAAGAGGCGGGGCTCCCTGCATCCGTGCGGGTGTCGCTGCGGCCTTCACCATTTCTAAGGGTATGAAGACAGAAACAAACGCTTCGTAGCTGTCGCTGCCCCGACACCACTAACACATGAGGGAACACGACGCCAAAGTGGGGGCTACCGCGAAGCAGGCGATAACGCGAGCGGCGGAGCTCACCAAACACGCAGAGAACGCGAGGCGGTTGTGGTGGAACCTTTGGCATATCTTTTTTTTTTTTGGGGGGGGGGGCATACTTGACGAGGGCTATGTTGCTCAATTCTTGAGATCACTATTGGCGTCCAAGGGGAGAGGAATTGGGCGGGGGGAACCGCTGTCGCCGTCGTCACTGCGCATCTCGTAACCCAGAACTCGCACGCGTCGCGGCTCGCTTGAGGCCAGCAGCATGGCCTCCGACAGGCCGCAAGGCTAGCCAGGGGCGCAGCAAGGACTGCAGGGCAGCGGTGGCTGTCCGCAGGTGGCCGCCACATCGAATAATCCGCGCGGAAGCAGTTGAGGACCGCCGGAAACTGCTGAATACTGCCGTTGCCGGCGGCGCGTAGGGTTCTGCACGCACAGAATTGACATCGGGCATCTGGCGCCACGAGGTCCAGTGTTCGTTTCAGGAACGCTGGGTGCGAGCCTAGGAGTGCCGCTGAAGGCTGCAGCAGGGCAGCAGCGTGACGGTGTCGCTAGAGACTGTCATGGTAAGCGGCGCGAAGATGCCCCACGCACACAAGTGCGCGCGGGGTGGACGAAGGGGGCTCTCGTTGCCACCTCAGCACAGCAGGCGCTGAGGTGGGCGAACCGCCGTCGTCGGTATCCGAGGTGCTACTGGTGGTTTGCACGATTGCAGAAACGAGGACCGTCGCCGCTGCAGCTGACGACGACGGCCCGAAGAAGTGCTCTTTGTAGACGTAGACAACTTCGCGGCCGCCTAAACGGCCGGTAGTGAAGCCCTAGTAGGGGCGCGAAGGGGCGGCGCCGGGTTCCTCGTAACCGTCCGCAGGACAGGCAGCACGATGGACCGGGCGCGGCGTGGGCTGAAGCACGACGGTGACGTCGAGAGGAGCGAACACTTGGCGGGAGGAGCAGCCAGCCGCATCCGCTGTCCTCGGAGGTCCGGACGGGAATGCGGTAGCAGCGGTCTGGAGAGGAGGAGCACGGCCGGTCTCGAACAGGGCGCGCGTCGCGCTCCCCTCGAGTAGCGTGCCTGGATCCTCGAGATCAGCCGTGGGAGGAGTGAGGCTTTTGTTGGTGCGAGGAGGAAAGGGGGCAAACGCGCGGCGCTTGTCGTAATCTCTGGTGGAGAGGGTTTGAAAGCAGAGAGATGGAGAGGGGGTGTCGTTTTTCTTCGTCCACGTGAGGTTGGCGGTTAGGAGGTTCCCAGAATTAGCCCCTGTCACGACCGGGACGGAAGGGGATTGCACTCGCCAACAATGGGCTGTTATCGGGCAGCGCCGAATACGGTGCACGCGGTGTGTCTCCGCACCGCAGCGGGAACAACGCCAGAGACGTCGGATGAGCCGGAACCGCCGAGGCAGTTGATTTCAAACGCGACGTCTCCGTGCTTGCGCCGGAAGTGGTGGTGCAAGCAAAAGGACGTAGCGGTCGTTTCTCGCTTGACGGCCGCTCTCCTCATTAGACCTTTCTAGCTTCAGCACACTGGAGAAGTATTAGCGAAAACGCATACCTGTTTACCGGACGCCTAGTGCGCACGCGCAGTGAGATGGGTGGGACCAGGCGGGGCCACTGCGCGTGCTCAGGAGCCATCCGGTAAACCGGTATACCTCTCCGCTAATATACGTCTCCGATATGCTAAAAATGCCTATGCACTGAGAGGGCAAGAAGGTGAGAGAGAGTCAATGAAGGCGGACGCGAGTACGCGCTTCGAATACTGTCATAGGCGCTTGCGGTCAAGACCTCCGATGAGCTCCGTATTACTGCGTGCCTAGACGCGGTAACAGCGATAGATGCGTGCTTGATACGCAACCGTAAAACTGCGCCCTTCGCAGTGACCGCTCATTAACGGTCAAGTTTCAATGCTCGAACTGTCTGACGGGGCTGTAGGGACTGCGGCAGCAGTGTTGTGCAAATAGAGCTTGCGCAGAATGCACTACGATAGTTTAACCCAAGTGCGCTGGGCCACTGAGGCCACTATTGAAAATGGCTAAGCGCTGCACTGGTTCCCACGCGGTCGCGTTTGTATAGCTTCGCATCAACACATTCTCGCGGAAACCGGAGACGGCTGTGCGAGGATCCCGTTAGTGGTTTCACAAAGCCAGCCTCGCCGATATATAACGAACTGCCTGACGTTTCTGGGTGTCTTGGGAGACGGGGCGGCGACAGAGTGCAGAACCCACTCGGGGAGTATATCTGCCCCCGAAGCACGCGGAATCATGTGGTGGCCGAGGCCATTAGGCAAACAAAGTACACCGGCGATCGTACGGGCCACCTTCTTGGGAGAGTCGCGCCGGCGCTGACGCGGAGCACACGAGACCGGGGCAGCTTTCCTCTAACACCTAGCACTGCAATATTATCAGGCGCAGCCGTTGGAGTGTATCCGCGCCACTGAAGGTCGGTGCCCGGAAATCGCCGGGGATGTCAATCGGTGATGTCGTCAAACGCGGAGTAAGTAGCAAAGCACTGCGTGTTACTCTGGGCGACGCTTCGGCGCCAGGGCCGGCGGCTGTTCCTTCTATCTTGACATCATTCCTACGAGCAGCTGCCGCAGCGACTGCACTACCCATCTCCTGCCGCGGCGAGGCCTACCTTCGGTGGGCAAAGAACGTCGCTTCAGAAGCTCAGTAATACAGTCAAGTGGGAGCCGTGCTCGCTGAGCTCGGGAAGGATTTTGCTTAAAATGGTGAGAAATGGCGTTTTATAACAAAAGTGGTGAGATCCGAACACTTCCGATTCCCAACTGCGCGTAGGCCAAAATAGAGCGGATCGCTGCCGGCTGAAGGCGCGGTGAAGTGTGCAAGGGCTGCGACGGGCGTTTCTCGCATCGCGCCCGTCGTCTTCAGAGCTTTATTATTGATTATAGCTAATTATCCAATGACGCCATGAATAAACCGATTACGAATTCGAGATCGGCTCGAAACACACATATGGACAGACACCTCGATCGTTTTAAACGGCCGATAATTAGTGCTATTGTGGAACCGTTAGGCTTTAAAATGAACCGTCATGCAGTGTCGAAATAGCCCGACATATCGCACGGAGCGACCACTTCTTTCGACACTCCGAGAAACGAAAAATCTTTTCCGAAAAGATTTCGAGCCCCTCGGAGATTGAAAAAGAAAAAAAACTTAGCTATAGACTTCAGGCTAGACAGTAGCTAAGACAATAACAAAAGAGAAAGGAAATGTGAGGTGATGATGCCGCAATAATCAGCCGTACGCGTAGCGTCGAACATGAGTGCCCAATTTTACGCAGACATCGCACTCAAGTGCAACACAAAGAACTTTCACAAAGGCGTCAGAATTCGCGACTGTTGACGCTGGTTCCCAGCGTGGCTCGCAGTGGACGTTTTAAAAAAAGCAAGCGATAACGCGGAGCACGCGGAACGACCGCTTCGGTCCCTCCCGGAATGTTGCCGCACAAAGCGGCAGTCGTGCGCCGCTTTCTTTGCACGCTTTCCTCGTCTACACACTGCGGCGGCTTGAGTCTCGCTCGATAAGCGTCTAGTTTGGCAGCGCATGCTTCCAGGGAATTCTCGCCGTTGCAATCTCGCTGCTAAGAGCGGTCACCAGCGACGCCGCGATACCATTTCGTTTCTCTCCGGTAGCTGTTGCTGCTGTTCGTCAGAACTGTTGCTCTTGCCCTGAAAAGAAACCGCACGTGCCCGCACTGGGGATCGACCAAGGAACCGAAGGCATAGAAAGCCTATTCAAGTTAACATTGTTGGGGCCAAAAGGAGAAGGAAAAACGACCAACCACACACACAAGAAAGATGATGTTGCCCCCGGGAAAGCAACACCCGGGGGTCCTAATACAGGCAGGCAATCGTCTGCAAAAAAAAAAAAAAGCTGTGGTTTAAACTTCGGTTAACCTTGGCGAGAGGGGAAAACTTCCTTCGCATGGCTACGTTCATAGACGCTACATATACTGCCGAACGGCTTGTCTGTAAAGCATCGATGAAATGCCCGATGGACAGATTGTAATGACGCCAGTAGGTCACGTGACCTGCCACGTGACGCGACGTGACACCTGCCACGTGACTGCACTGACGCTGCCCTATTGAAAACCTAGCGCAGTGAAGCTTTCCCTTCAAAAGACAGAAATGCTGCAAGGTAGCCAACCGTTCCTCGCGATGCCTTCACTGTAAACAATTTCCGTACCTAAAACGTACATTTTGTACGTTTTAGAAACTGAACCATATCTGTTTTGAAAGAAACGTATGGACAGACCGTACTACAGTCAAGTATTGAAGGAAATGCCCGTGTTCCACCGTAGTTGTTGCAGGGGATAAAACTTAAAACATTATATTAGGCAGCAAAACTTGACACAACACGACTGTTGACCCCATCGGCATTTTGTACCACCAAACAAACTAATAACTTGCTTAAAGGCAGCAAAAACAAAACAAAGATGCTCATGATGTGACGCCACTTTTACATGACGCACCATTGGTCCGCGGACTAGGCGTCATAATCAGGTAGCAAAACTTAATACAAAACGGTTGAATCCATTCGCGCTCTGTACCACCAGACGCACTAATAAATATAGTGGATTGCCAGATATGTCTGGCTGACACTGTATCAATGTGCAGTATAGATTATCAAAAGCTCATCCGGAACTGCAATCTGGCTTGTATACCATGGACTATGTTCGTGAACCTTTATTAGACATCGAGTCTAAGCCAAAAGATGCTCACTGGCTATATATCCTGTAGCTGACTCTAGGCAAGGACCAGCATTTTCATTTGACCCTGAATGCCATAACAATGGCCAGTAGCTGACAACTACCCATATTGGCAACACTCATGGTTTCTGCTGTATGTTTTCATCTTGGAAGCTCTTTATAAAGCACACAAGTTAGAGCTTGTACAGCAACTTGCATCCCATTTGAAAATATCTATTTTGGTTACACCTGATCAGCTGAAAGGATTGTTTTGCAAATGAGTGCAAGTTAAGATAGAGGCCCCGCTGCTTTTAAAATTTTAATCCTAAAATGCCGACTGTAAACAATTTCATGCACAGCATGGCAGCGCTGAAGCATGGCTTAAAATGGTGTCCACCCGCAAAATAATTGAAGTTCATCAGTTTGAGTTGCTATCACAACTTTTTATTGAACCTCATCCAACAAAAGAAGCAAATACTGTAACTAGTAATTGGAAAAATACTTTGACATGAATCGTGCATACTGCTTATAACTTTTGTTAAGGTTAGAACTGTAAAAAATGGCTAGAAAAATAACTAGAAGAGTGGCTTGAAAAACTCATCAAGAAAAGGAAATACAGTAAAACCTCCTTGATACGTTCCCAGTTCACATGTTTTCCCGGTTCGCACGCTCAAAATCACAGACCTTTAAAATGTCCCATATAGTGACACTATTTCTCCTGGTTAATACATTCCCGGATAACACAGTTTTCCGGCTACTGCGTTTAAAATTTTGACAAATTGTGGTCGTATAATACGTTTATCGACCAAATGCACATGTTAAAAAGATACAAGTGGGCCGAACATGAGGGCATGCGACATGAAAAGCTGAAATGCAGCGGCAGTCACCCGCAGTAATGGCTTCTCTGCTACCCTTAAATGCAAGGTGGCGAAGCACAACCACCACCACCACTACCACCGCCACCACCAACAAAAATAAAAACGGCGCGCTAGCATTCGAGACAGCCGTTCTTGCGGGGATGTGACATGAAGAGAACGCCGAGGTTTCTTCGCGGCTGCGTAAGGGCAAGGGGACGAAGCATCTACTAACTACAGTGATGCGCTTAGAAACTCTACAACAATCAGCCGCCGCGGTGGCTTCTCCGCAGTATATATGTGCAAAGAGGCGAAGCATCTAAAAACGACAAGAATATTTTGGTTACTTTCGTCATTGCCGTCGACGGACCAGATGCGTTACGAAGTTACTTCCCCGCTTAATAGAGCACGAGCGTGGGCTGAATTCTGCGAGCACTAGAAATGGATTTGTTCAGATCCTGTGCTATGAATTGATTTTTTATGAAGTGAAATTGTCGATAAATGTCTTGGTACCTCATTCAGCAGTTACATTTCTCAAAGTTTGGTAGTTTGGATCATACCTTTTCCCAGATACATTTTCTTCTCGCAGATTTTTAAAAACATGTCAACGAGGTTTTACTGTACATTACAAAACTCTTGAATGATTAACTCTCTGCACAAAGCGGTTCAAAAACAAAACTGAGACATTAACAACAAAATTTCAGAACATTCTGCAATAAAACCATACAAAATAAAAATATTACACATGACGACACAAAGAGAGAGCTTGCTGTCTTCACAACAGTCCATAATAAATCAGTGACACAGAAAAGCACCACACCCACCATAAAATAATCATTAAATCACCATTTTGGAATTATGTAGCCCTTTTTAAAAACATTTTATACATCAAGCAAGCAAAAAAATTAAGAAACTGATTCATTTAGTATCACTGCATTACTGGTGCGATTTTCAGGCACACACGTAAGGCACAAACAGGCAATGATATATGGTCTCACACATGGCCAACACATACACGATAAGATGTGGGCTCAAACATGGAGTGCATATACACACTACAAGAGGTGGGCTTCCAGACGGGGCACAGCTGCACACACGATAAGACGTGGCCTGGCCTGGGAAGTCATAGAAAGTCGACTCAGTTGACCTTGGGCTTGTGTAATTGGGTGCTGGCCTGCACAAGCTAAATACAGAAACAGAAAGCAGATTAGGTTTGGTTTATGGGGGTTTAACATCCCAAAGCAACTCAGGCTATGAGGGACGCCGTAGTAAGGCCTCCAAAAATTTCGACCACCTGGGGTTCTTTAACATGCACTGACATCGCACAGTACGCTGGCCTCTAGAATTTCGCCTCCACCGAAATGCATCCGCTGCGGCCGGGATCGAGCCCGTGCCATTTGGGTCAGCAGCTGAGTGTCATAACCACTGAGCCACCACGGCAGTTCAATATGTTTCACAATATACAAGTCTTAAATTATCTTTATTTTCGCCCCTTTTTTTCAGAATGTACAAAAAGATCTAACTAAATAGTTCATTCTTAGCAAACATAAGAGGCTGATAACTTGGTGAAGGGCTTGATTTTAATCAGTAGCGACATGTTTTCAGACTTTCCTGCTGACCCTATAAGGCCTGCAAAGACTGCAAAATCAGAGCTTTGGGACAATGAATCAAGAAGAGCAAGGGTATTGTAGTGGTAAGCAAGAAACGTAATTCCCTCTATGCAAATTTAATAAAAATGCTTTCTGCATGACACCAATGACAAATAATGTTAGAATCCATCGAAATACAACAGCACGATTCATTTCACAAAACTATAACTACACCATTCAAGCACCACACAGATTGAAACTGATCTTTCACTGCAATCTTCAAGCACACGCCATGACATCACTCTCCCAACAATATTTCACAAGTATGTACACTTCAATAGACCAAGTTCATTTCACCTCCATGTTCCATCCCACATACCCAAAGACTGCACAATCACCTCAGTTTTACAAGGATATATTGTGAAACATTAGCTTTCAATTCATTAGCACTTTCATGAGCCATCAGATTCTGGAACACCCTGAAAAAAAAACATCGTTTCTCTGTTTAATCTAGATACGCTCCATCACCTTTCACTGAAGCCGTCATTTAGCACGCCTCTGTACCCATCTCTGTTATTGTTTATTTGGATGCGGCTGTTAAGTGCCATTTTGATTTTTTAACTTCTGTGTACCTATTATGCTTCCAATTTCTCTTTTTTCCCTGATTTGTCTGCCTTAACCGTGCTATATCACGCAATGATAGTACATTCCATGTGCATTCTAGTTTTACCCTGTGTCGCACATTTTATTACATTATTTCCATGTCGTTTCTTATGCTCTTCTGTACAGTGATCATGTGTTCACATATTATTTACCATGTATTTTTTCCCTTTTTATTGCTTATTTTGGTTACTAATGCACTGTTCAGAATTTTATGCTAACTTAAATAATAGCCAACGGGCCTGTAAAGAAGGGTAAATACACGTTCACAGCGTCATGGATCATCAGTAGGTCACGTGCATTCCCACTGCATGGCACGAATAGAGTGGCGTGATGAAGCTCTGGGACAGCTCACATTTTTCAAAGCGCCTGAGAAAAATCCATATGCCAGGTTTGTGACTTCTGCTGTTGGTTCCAATAAGTCAGCTTTGTCAAAGCCTCACTGGTGGGTCACACCACACCCAAGAAAATTTAAGGGTGGGCCACAGGTGGGCCATGAAGTACACGCATTATGTCTCCAAAAATCATTGCCACAGTGAAAACGTTAATGATTTCATACATGAACATAATGAAGATACTGCTCTGAACTTCAGATGTGTGCCCAGATGAAAATTTCAACTCAGGTAAAGAATCGTTCCATGCGACACCCGCGGTAACACAGGCCGCACTATGTCCACTGCTATGGACGAGGATGTGCTGGTGATCATTCTCAAAGTTAGATCGCATGCAACATAAATACCCCAAAAGTAAAAGATTGGAAAGCCGTCACTGTTACCGAGTTGGTACAGCACAGGATGCATAACTTAGAGGTCATGGGTTCATGTTCCCTTGACAGCGTGTGGTTGTTTTTTCTTCTACTTTGTAATGAATGATGTTTAAACCAAATTAATTGCACTATAAATTTCCCACTGATCAAACCCACAAATAATTTTAAAAACGAACAACGGAAAATTCCCCCTTGGTTTCGGTGGTTTTTGCTTTTGGCATTCTTCAGGAAATCAGTCAGTTTTCTGAACAACTGCCACAGTCTCAGAGTGGCAGCGGAATTATATTACAGCACTTCAGCAGGGCATCACTTTTAGATAGACTGGACAAGTACAAAAAAGTGAGAGTCACAGCACTGCATCAAATAATTTCATTACACTGCAGTGTAACATATGGTACGTAACGGGCAAACATTGAAGGGAGAGAAAGGGATGACGTGCTCAATGCCCAGTGTCAGAACACTTCGGTACTTGGTAGCTGGCAGGCTTACTGTGCCAGTAAAGGCAAGGATAGTTCATATACATGCACTAATGTGGTTGGGGCTCTGAACATTCATATTGAAAATGTGTTGTTGGCTCCTGTTAGACCTAAATTTGGGAGGTCAGGTGTATGCATGCATTATCTAAGGCAAATAGGAAAGTGGCCAGAAATGCAGCATGGAGTGATGTAGCTCATGAATGCCCTGGCCATGAATATTACTTTGTCAGTACCATGTCCACAGCCTTGAAAGACAAAGAAAGTTCCACCTGGCAAATGCTATATGTTAAAGTAAATGACACCAGCCATCGACCACATGAACCATTTCCCACCTACCAACATTGACCTACCATGCATGAACTGTATGTTACAGTGTAATGTAATGATGGCATTGTGCTTCGTGTGTTTTGTTGTGCTTGTTCCATATTCTTCAAGCTGGAGGTAAAAATAAAATCTACCAACTAGCTCTTTTTAAAACAGGGCACAGTTAAATTCAGCCTATTTATGAGCATATAACTACCACTTGCTACTGATAAACACCCAGGAGAGCTTCACTGAACCCACCTTTCCCAAATCCTCTCGCTACCTTGCAGGGGTGTGGCACAGCCATTCTTTGATAGCAATCGCAGCAGCAATGTCACTGCAGTTGTACACCCCTTTGGCAGCATCTGAAAGAGAAAAGAAAATTTGCCGGCAGATTTTGGCTTTTTCATAGGAGTTTTGTTGCTAAAATGATAAAGCAGCTGGTCTGGTACTAGCGCCAACAAAGGTTTGTTGTTTAACAACGGTTATAGATATAACAAAACAAATGATTTTCACATGAGTTCACATTTTCTTGCAGATGTAAAGGTTGAGCATCAATGTACACTGCCCATGCTGTGATCTCTGGAAGCAACCCCTGACCTACACATTTCACTGAACAAAGTTCACACTGGTTGTAGTAAATGTTGAAAATATTGTGCAAATGGCCCGTTCCATAGGCTTACTTTAAGGAAGTCAACATTCACGCATTCTCATATCAAGACGCCTGACTTTATGACTTTCATATATACACGCAGAAACTAGGAATGGCGAACATAAGTGACCTCAGCATGCTCCTAGATACTTCAGCAAGATATACTGTTGACCTATTTGGTTCATTACCTGTTTGAAAAATAAAAGAAATGCTGATATAACAAATACATGAAAAGGAAAGCACCCATCCTGCTCACTTCCTCTTCATGCCTTTGTCTTATAGCAAACCTGAGCTCAAGTTTGCCAGCACGACAACAGCGCTGCCTATCTATAGGCGAAATTGTATGGAATGCAGAGACGTATTTAGCCGGATGAACGCGCTTTGAATGTAATATTCTTTTTACTTTTGACAATGGCATCGATTTCTTCATTTTCACAGAATTCTGGAAGTCATTACTGTTGTCTTGTGAGGTGCCACAACAGTGCGCAGAATTCATGAAGAGCCAGGAACCACCCATAAAATTTCACTGCTTCCGAGGCAATTCATATGAAAAGCAGAGGCCCAAAACGTGAATCTCGTACATCCACAGAGTATTGTGTTTTTTTTTGCAGTAGATCACCTTAATGCACATTGTATAAGAATATTAGTAATCACAGGCATACCACAAGACACCTCTGACCCTTTCAAGGTTAACTATGGAAACATCTTCTCAAATGATACTTCTTTTATCTTTTTTTTTGTATCACAGTGTATTTTTGTTTCATTGTTGCTACAGAGCTCTGTTTTGGTTTCTTGTCCGTCTTAGAACTTTTACAATGACTGACGTTTCTAATATGACCACCGCATTTTTTGCTTAGATGTGTATTTGCCATATGTCCTGCATTCATACTATTAAATGCCCATCAGGCTATTCTCTATCATTACTTGCACACCAACATGCCTAAGTACTATCACAAAATTCCTTGCAGTGATAGCAGCGGAGCCCATGTGTAACAGAAGGCAATGCTCAAGGTACCCAGCTGTAATACCGATAAAGGTGTGAAGCAGACAGTGGAAATGCACTAAAGCACCCTGCCCTGAATCCCTATAAGAACTGCACACATCAGCCCATAGCAATACTGCACAGCTTCACATAGTATGCCAAATAGAAACAAATATTTTTTTTCCCTTGAGGACCACGATGATTTCACAGAACTTACTAACAATGCACTTCAACAGAATGAAGTACCTAAAGGCATGCTTTCCCATCTTCTCATACCAAGAAAATAGTGATGCCAGCTTGTCTGTCATGACGGTACACAGTATCCTCCTTTTGTATGACTCGGCGTTCACACCTCCACAATACCTGAGAACTGGCAAACCTACACTGTTTGAATGACAAATGTTTAGTAAAAAAATTTTGTGAACGGTAAAAATGCATGCGACATGAGCAAAAGCAAGGACACCTTCCTAGGTAACATATAACCTAGCTATGAGTAGCAAGGAGAATTCTGATGGAGTGAGCCAACATCTAAGGCTGATCTTAGCACAATGACCTGTACTCATACTGTGGTAGGACTAATACAAAAGACTCAAGGATAAAGGCGTTCTGGCCTGTGCCGATAAGTGCAGATAGATTGTATGTGACGTCATGGATGCCATCTTTGTGTGTGCAGGCTAGCCCCATTGTGTATGCAGGAACTGGTTGGCAATATACTGATTAGGGAAACGCCCAGGCTTTCATAGCGCTTTCTGGACCAAAAGATAGCGGTCGCTCTGATGTCAGAGCAAACTATGCATAACAGGTTTAATCCAATTAGAAATGGAAAAAATTTATCAAGAAAGAATTTTTCACAGCAAAAAAACCAAAGGAAATAAAAAAAAGGTATAAAGGAAACAGGAAAAGCCGCAGCCGCAGCCATTCGAAGGGCTGTTAGAAAAATGGGAGTTTAGGGAGACTGAATTCTAGCACACTTGATTTTGGCTTCAGTGATGTGAAGAGGCCTGAGTGAAAACGTTAATAAACACTAGATGTCATCACCAGGAGCTATTATCTGTGCTCTTTTCAAGATCAAGTTAGCCTGTTCACATTTGATGCTGACAGTACCCATGCATACATGGAATTCTGCTGATGTCTTTTCATTCAACAGTCCCAACTCACAGTCAAAAGGATAAACAAATAAGTCAGCATCGCTGGGCGTTGAAGCACTATCATATGCACAAACTACAAATAGCACAAGCATGTGAAAGTTACTGAAATGTACTAAACAGTGGTGGCCACAACTGCTGTCACGAGCTGTTTGACAGGGGCAGCCCATCAACATTAAACGATAGGCTGGCTACATGTGGCAAGTGTGCGGCGCTGAGAAGCAGATCCCACAATTCCACCTCCAGGCCAAATTGACAATGATGCCCAGGAAGCACCTCTTTGATATCAGCAACATTCTGAGTCCTTGGTGACTTAAACTGCACGTAAGAATTGGAAAGTTTAAAGAGCAGCTGTGCATTTTTAACAAAGCCAGAAAAGAATTCACAGAGCGATGTGATGTTTTCCTCCACAGCGCAAAATGCTAAATTTTCCAGAAAGGCACTGTCACTGTTGGCATATTTTCACAATGATGATGATGATGATGCTGGCTATCCCTTTGTATCTGGAGATCGACAGCTTTCTATTTATTTATTGATGACCACTTCTGTATTGTTCATTAATTGTTATTTCGTTCTGTCTGCTGCTGCCATGTAATGGTTTCCTGGGCCTTCGTCAAGCTGTTCGTATAGCTTTTAGCCCAGGTGACCATCCAGATACTTGCTGGAGAATACAATATGATTTGATCAAGCCAAGAAGGTAACAAAACAAAAAATTAAAGAATAAAAATACCTAATACATGCCCGTGGCACGTTTTGGACTCCCTGAGCCTTCAAGGAGCGTGACCGTGTCGTGTGCGCCACCAATGTTCCAAACGCTGCTTGGTTCGCTCAACCAGCTTCCATTGCGGTGGCTCGCCGGGTTGGCAAAAACCGAGTGCCATCGCTACTGCCCCGAGGCTGTTGGATCCGCTGATCACGTCAGGTTGTATGGGGCCAACTGTGGAATTGTCCTGTGCATCCGAAACCGGCGGGTAAACACTCAATGAAACATGCAAGTGTTTGTGGGCCACTTGGACGCTGACCGCTCTCAAAGAATGCACATTTAGCCAAGGTGCGCACACGAAAGGACACACAACCACTGTCTCATTCAATGAGCACTGATGACACTATTCCTCGGAACAATGAGCAAGTGCGAAGCATTTGGGTAAGGACACTTGTGGTAACCAGAGGTGTTGCCAGTTACAAGCTAACGTAACCAGACCTGCTGCTCAGTGGCACACCTATTCATGTTGTCTGGGAAGTTGCTTGGGACAGCAGTAACCTACACTAGCAGGACCTCCTATAATGGCTGGGCACTGGGAGCCTTAGCCTATACGTGCTCGAGCTTAGGTTGGCAGTAATAAGACCACTGCGGTCAATAGCCTTGAAATAAAGGAGGCAGCTCAAGTGCAATTAGACAAGACCGCAGAGTCACAAGACATCATGACAGGCTTTGAGCAACGCATCATAAAACATTGAAGTGTGCACAAATGAGCAGCCAAACACGGCTGCCACACAATGCATGTTGTCAGTCATATGGTACAGAAGCACCTGAAGACTGCCGCACAAGCATATGGTCTCCACTAGACCCAGTAGTTGTTTTTTTTTAAGCGTACTAAAAATGGTGCATTTATACAGAAATATTCGCAAAATTTCTTTTATCGTTCCCCGCCAGATCACTCCTGCGGTTGCCACACTGCTCATTCATGATGCAAAGACAGCATTGTAATCAGCATCAATATAACACCTGTAGCATTTGCTGTACGAGATCAGAAACGCGCACTCTACCTCACAGTATCTCACAGGAAGAAAATTTACTTTGCACGCACGCAAGCAGCTGTCCTTGCCATGGAAGAACTGAGCAATGGGAGCTGTAGCTCAATTTCTTCCTCCCAGCGTGCGATGACAATTATGAGGCACAACAACGAAGCACAAAGAACTGGCAAGACAATAAAGCCTATTTCAAACGCCGATGTAAAGGTGAGCCAAAATTCTGACCGAGGTGGGGAGTAGCTGGATTTTGAGTTGCGGCGGTCGTCACGGCCAGACTACACAGCCAGCATCGGTGCCCACTTGCTGCGCCGTTCGGCTGCCCTAGCGTTAGCTCAAAATCAGCTGTCATGATTCCATTGAACTTCAGCATATTAGAAAAATGCGCGTAATACAGTACATTGTTCTTGCACAATACGAGGAAACAAAAAGACAGAGGCGTTTATTTTTACTCACCGAACAGCCGCAGGACCCGTGCCTTGTGGAAGCGGCTTTGCTCTGCGTTGCCGGATGTCGTACCACATAGTCCATTCAAACCCACGCAGATCTTTCGGACAAAATGCTCTAAAACCATTCATACTGATGACGACTTTTAGGTCATTTAAAAAACAAAAACGAATTAGCGCAAGAACACTACAGCTCCGTATTAGCAAACACCAGTCCTTCCCGCCATCCTGACCATGGAGGAAAAAAAAAAATGTTCCTGCCCGCCGCTCTTGATGGTACTGGCTAGTCTTTGGAGTGGCTACTTTTGACTAATGGTGCTGATGGCGATACTAGCTCCGAAACGCTTCCGGAAACGCGCGGCATTTGAAAAGGTTTGCGCCCGTGTAGACGACGCTCTGCGGTCACGGCGCTGCAGGGCCGACAAGAGGGAGACAATCCCTCTGTCTGAGCCCCCCTGGCCCGAGGTTCATGTCGATGTAAATAAAGTCCCCCCCCCCTCTCTCTCTCTCTCTCTCTCTCTCTCTCTCTCTCTCTCTCTCTCTCTCTCTCTCTCTCTCTCTCTCGACGCGTGTCGCGATGGTTTTGATAACGCAGCGCGGCATGCGAAGCATTCCGCGCTGTGTTCGGTTGTTGTTTGAAGAGGTTATTAATGGTCGTGGGGAACGGTCGAGCACCGGGTACGTAGGGAAAGAGGGGGGGGGGGGGGGCGCAGCCCGGTAACTGCCTCCTTTTGCAGGGGTACACCGCTACTGAGCCGCGCGGGGAGTGGGTAGAAAAGAATGAGCAGAGAGGGGGCAGGGAGGAAGCAAGGAACCCGTTTGGGCGCGCGTAGCGTTGCTGGCGGTGCGCTCACACAGCACTAGTAGTGGCGCACGGCTTCGGTGGGTGATCAAAAGCGGCCGCAGATGGCCGCTTCATCGATGTAGCGGACCAGGTGGCGAAGGGCGCTGCGCGATCTGCAGGCAGAGGTGGCGAAGAAAAGCAGCTAACCCGCGATGGCGAACGGAAGCCGCAGCTCTCCATAAGCCGCGCGCAGGGCGGTTCACGCGCTCGAGGATGCGGAGCACTCACACAGCAGACTGTGTCCAGCCTCATGGCACACTTCTCGAATAAAAAAAAAACTGTCTCCAGCGCGCCGCAGTCCGCGCAGAGGCCATCTCTTTCGCTTGCCTCAAATACGATGGCATATATATGTATACCCACGGTGGGGGATTGGCCAGGGTTTGGTGCAGATCCAAACAGGAAAAAACTCATCCAGGTTTATCTCAAGCGGCTCATAAGTATAGAGGAATCTTAGGGGAAAAAATCACCAATTTTGAGAGATCTTGAGGAAATCGGAATGAAAATCAAGGAAACAAAGCGGTGTGGTTTGAATAGCTAAATTTTAAAGAAATAATCCGAAAGGAAGAAATTTTGAGAGAAAAGTGAAGGCATCGCGAAGTTAACACAAAAATCGCACCAGCTTTCGATGCTTCTCGTTTTTTTCCATGAGTAATTGCTTTAGCTTGAAACACGCGGGCTCTTCAAACAAATATATATGTGCGTGTGTGCGTGTGCGTGTGCGCGCGCGCGCGTGTGTGTGTGTGTGTGTGTGTGTGTGTGTGTGTGTGTGTGTGTGTGTGTGTGTGTGTGTGTGTGTGTGTGTGTGTGTGTGTGTGTGTGTGTGTGTGTGTGTGTGTGTGTGTGTGTGTGTGTGTGTGTGTGTGTGTGTGTGTGTGTGTGTGTGTGTGTGTGTGTGTGTGTGTGTGTGTGTGTGTGTGTGTGTGTGTGTGTGTTGAAAGATGCTGTAAAGAGTAAAGTAATGGAGAAAGGTTAGCTGATCCTATGAAGTCCAGTAGTGGGCGATGGTATGGTCTTCAAACAGGAAGTGTTGGATGGGTGGATAGATGGTGGATGAACTCATAGAGCTATACCATGGATGAATTATAACTGCTTTATCTTTTGTATTGCGCTGCAGCTTGCGCCGCCCAGGAGACTAAATTGCAGTGTAACCAGAACAGAAAACGTTCGACAAAACAGTGTATGTGTTTTACCTGCATGCATCTCGATAACGTTGCCCACTGTGGCTTTCGCTTGAAGCTCGCGTCGCCCGTTTGAAACAGCGCCTGTTCTTTTCTCATCTGCTACCTACACCGACGAGAAGTGCGGTGAAAAACTGCAGTTTGCATACCACATCTTGACAGAGGGATATGAGGTTGTAGTATTCAATGAATCTTCGGTACATTGTTCAAAAATGACCATTAGTCTTGCATTTGGCAGCTGTGCAGCCAGTGCAGGCAGAAAAGACCGACAGAGTTTTTTTACCGCGTATTAAAGGGACATTTATGCGTTCACGCATGTCCACAGAGATGAGCAGTTGCGTTGTTCTAATATGCCCTGTAAAATAAATATCTGTAACC
The DNA here is from genome assembly GCA_030143305.2 of Amblyomma americanum. Lineage (NCBI taxonomy): Eukaryota > Metazoa > Arthropoda > Arachnida > Ixodida > Ixodidae > Amblyomma > Amblyomma americanum. Next base: position 2,836 of record JARKHS020011571.1, on the reverse strand, counting down.
GACCAATAGCACCAGCGCCTACTGGTTATTTGGTTCGGTTTTATGGTTTATGAGGGTTCAAAGGGCCAAAGCGACTCAGGCAATAAGAGACCGCGTAGTGAAGGGCTCCAGAAATTTCGACCACCTGGGGTTCTTTAACGTGCACTGATATCGCACAGTACACGAGCCTCTAAAATTTCGCCTCCACTGAAATTCGACCGCCGCCGCCGGGATCGAATCCGCGTCTTTTGTGTCAGCAGCCGAGCTAACCACTGAGCCACCGCGGCGGCCATGGTTTGTTTTTATAGGGTTTACCGTCCCGAAGCGACTCAGGCTATGAGGGACGCCGTAGTCAAGGGCTTCTGAAATTTAGACCACCCGGGGTTCTTTAACGCGCACTGAAATCGCACAGTACACGGGCCTTAGCATTTCAGCTTCATCGAAATGCGACCGCCACGGCCGGAATCGAATTCGCTTCTTTCGGGTCAGCTGCCGAGGACCATAAACATTGAGCCATCGCGGCGGCTAACAGGCTATTTGACCAACACACCCAATAGATTATTTGACCAATCGCTAATGGTACAATGTACAGATTGAAATTTCTGTGTCGTATGGAAAGTCAAATAAAAAGCAATAGAATCCAAACAGGACCCATATAGAACTAATAATAATCTGGTATTGGATCAAGTATACATATATTTCTACTAGAATGTTTGCCAGTTAAAATGAATCCGATCAAATGGCATACACTAGCGTTCATGCACCTAGCATATGTAACCGTCGAATGCACGTATAGTGCATTAATTTGACAACGCGCAATAGACATACCGCGCCATTATATACAATGTACACAGCACATGACGAGCGGTTTAATGGGCCGAAAGCACCTACGTTACATGAGCAGCGGGCGTTATAGTTTTCTCCAGGCCAGACTTTGAGAAAAAGAAAGGCGTGTAGCTGGTTCACTTTGTTGGTGGACGCCCCAAGCGCGCCACGACTGCCGGCAAAAACACGGAGTGATCAAGCTGTGTTCGTGGTGCGCTTGCGGTGCCCACCAACAAAGTGAACCAGCTACACGCCTTTACTCAAAAGCAAGAGAAGTTATATACCACTAATACGACTAGACTGGGAACAAGACTCTCTTCCTTGTTTTGTGCAAGCCGGCCCGGCTGGTTTACTGCGTGCGCCTATCACAGCCCCTTTACTCAGCCCTTCTTATTTCCCACTGCGGTGGCCCAGTGGATATGCTGCTCGGCTGATGACCCGAAAGACGCGGGTTCTATCCCAGCCACGGCGGTCGCATTTCGATGCAGGCAAAGCGACTAGAGGCCAGTGTGCTGTGCGATGTCAGTGCACGTTAAAGAAATCTAAGTGTGCGATATTATTCGAAGCCCTAGCTCCACTACGGCGTCCTTGGCCTGAGCCACTTTGTGACATTAAACCACAAAAGCGAAACAGAAACCGATTTTTTGCGGAGTCATGCACGAAGTCTTCCGGTTCCGGATTTTGTGGAGCTGTGCCGAGCGCGGCGCTGACAGCAGTGTTGCCGACTGAGCCGCTGGTCGAACACGAACTGGCAGCGCTGACTGAGGAAAAAGAGGTCATCCTTTTTGAAAACAGGTAAGCAAGATTTTATTCTTTACTCGTTGTTGTGCACATAATTAGCCAAGCCTCTCGTATCATCAGATGAGGTTTCAATGAGTTCGTTCGCTTTGTGCTTTCTTAGGATTACGGGCACTCATACCCGCCGCTCACAGCAATATATCTTGCCCAGTAACAGCAGTTTTAATAAAGGATGTCTCATCGTTGAATGAATTTAGTAGCAACAATCTATGCGCATCTGTTTTGTTCAAGCGAGTGCAAAAACAGCGAGCTGGAGTACCTGTGCTGCACTAAGCGATCATCGTGGTTTTGGCGCCTTTTGCCATGCTCGGCATTTTCGCGCCTTTTGGGAAGCTGGCGGTTTTCGCGCCTTTTTGCGAAGTTTACAGATTGCAGCAGCAAACGCACCTCTTAGCGATAGGAAGTTGCACAAATTGAATACTAAGCTAAAACAGTAATTGAATACTCTACCCGGGCGCATCACATGTCCCTGTAACAGCGAGTGGCAGCATATCATTGCTTCGCAAAGCTGCCCGCATCGGCGCCATGCTTCAAAAAGCGGCGCACCGCATACAATGTAATGCATGCATGTGGTGCCTGAACGTGAGTGCACAACGACGCGGGGAGCGGGGACAACATTAAGCAGCATGGTGCGAACGGAACCCTGGGACAAAAAAAAATAAATATTAGGGCGATGGACTTTGCACGACCGCCGGCTGATTTTTCGCCGACGAGACTCGGTATTCGTGCCGCTTGGCAGTAGCGGCGACTCGCTCCCGGCGCGCGTCTGCAACAATGCTGGATCAAACTCGATCGCGTCGTCCGTGTGTCTTAAGCTTTTTATAATGTGTCCAGTTAGCGCTTACAATGGACGCAGTGCATAAAACGCAACCGGCATCATAACGCATGCGGGAATAAAAGTACATTAACGTTGCTAAGTCGCGAGCGCAAAAAAAAAAAAATCGTGCCGGATTTCATTGATAGGTTACGGTCGCGCGCTACTTGTTATGTTCGTTACTGTCCCAGTGCAACTCAACAAGTAATATTAACATTTCTACTGAATTGTGTCTGGTTGGGTTCGGTAACATACAAATTGAGACGTTTACGGAGGGCTCGGCTCCTTTTTCAGGGGTGACGGGAAGATTTGGTTACAGGTGCAAGTAAGTGCGTGGTGGAGGAGGAGGGGCAAGATTGAGGATGGAGTGCGGCCGGTTTGGCTTTGTGACGGAGTCAAAGGGTTGTGGGGAGAGTGTTG
>JARKHS020011570.1:22500-30884 GCA_030143305.2 Amblyomma americanum | reverse complement strand
TAACCCACTAACGCCACCGCGTAATCTCCACTGTTTTGCTCCCTCAGTTTCGCTAAAACCAGCGACGGCAGCGACAACGACATCACCCAGACAATCAGCGAACACGGGAGAGGCCGCTCGGCCAACGACGTCGACGAAGAAGCAAAAGCTACAGGGCGCGGACCCGGGGCGTCCACCCTGAGAGCCTGGCCGCATCTGGGAAGCCCGCAGAAGAGGAGAAGGAAAGGGAGGCCGGCGGGGTCATCCGGTGGTCAGGGCGTGGCCAACTTGCGACGCTCTTGGGGTCTCGCTCGGCTCGCCTTCATTAAATTAGGCGAAGCCGCGCGGACCGTTATTAACGCTCGCGGCCGGTAGCTCTACCCCGCCACATTATTGCGACCGGACCACCGTGCACCACCAGCAGCACCGGGTGGAGTAGGACCGCGCAAAACGAGCTCGGCAGTCACAGTAGATGAAAAACGGAGCGTCGCGTCTCGGCCGTTCTCTTTCTTCCCCCTCCCCCTTTTTTTTTTTTGCCGCGAGCGGTAATAAGACGTTAGCAGGTGAACGAGCGCGCCTAGTAGCTTCGGCATGATCAACATGCGGCCTCTGACCCGGGCACGCGATGTGATGAGAGTTGGGGCGCTTGCGCCTGATGCTTTTTTTTTATTCGAGATGTTTGCCATTAGGCATAATGAGAAAGGCAGAAAAGGTTGGAAGGAGTGTAGACAAGCCTCACTTAAAAAGTGGCAAAAGTTCTCGATAAAGCGATTATCATCTCTCCACTTGCGATAGTCGCCTTCAACGTCCCATCGCAGGCCTGCGTTCCTTAGGAAGCATCGTCTCACAAAGGCTGTAGCCGGGCAAGACCACACAAGTGTTTTGCGTCACTCCGTTCAGGCGCAGCACCACAATGGGCGCCCGGTGCTTGCCATGTGCAAAGTACTGCGTGTGTTTAGTGTGTGTTTGCGTGTCTTCGCGAGTGTTGTTTGCGTGTTTTGTGTGTGATGTTTGTTTGTGTCTTTTGTGTGTTTTTGTCTTTGCTTTGTGGGCCTGCATTGAGTGCCATGCGTCTGTTGTTTTGTCTTTTCTTCATGTGTGTTGGTTGCGTGTGTGTATTATGATTTGTTTTTGTTGCGTGTTGTACACTAGGCACACGTTGAAAAAGGCGGTGGACTAAATTAAGCCTGTACGACTGCCATTAAACAAGCAGTACTGTCTCGATGAGGCTCTGGGAAGACCCCGGAACTAGTCGTGGAATATGCGTATGCGAACTTCCACTACGCTTCAATACGCTTTGCCCCCACTATCAACTGCGACGCAAGAGAGGGTAACAGCTGTGTCAAATCAACGAGCTAACCATGAAAGCAAGATGTTGAGGTTGAATTCATTGCCAACTATTGAGAAGGTTCGCCTTGCATTATACTGCAACAGACAAGATCAATGCCAGTGTCGCACATTACAGGGGTATCACTTATTAAGCCGCACCGTATATGCATCCTTAGGCCGTTTAAAGCGCCTCCGGCTGACTATGAGGTTTATAAAATAAAATAAAATAAAGATTCGTGTGTGAAAACGCGTTCTCCCAGATGTCCACCGAGTCTCGGTGCGAAACCCGCAACGCTGACGTCATTTCCAGTGCGCCTTGACCACCACTATACACACTGTCCTGATGTTTCACCCGTTCTCCTCACAAAGGGCTCTCTCTGCATTAAAGAATAATGCCGCAGAGGGGAAAAAAAGGGAGGGAACTCCGGTAGCGCCTTCTTCTCCGCGCTCGAGCTTAATTCGTGCCCCATCTACTAAATGAGGGCGCCTTCTTTCATTATCTTCGTCTCGGTCTGCAGACCGGCTCCTTGCCCTCCTCACCCTCTTTCCTCCTCCTTTATGCGAGGTCCAACCTTTTTTGCTTTTTTTTACGACACCTCGTTTTTTTTTCACACACAAGAACGCTTGCCACAAACAGACGCTATCTCTGCTGTTGTTCGTCGCTTCAGTGAGAACAGTTAATTTTTTTCAGCTTTGTTTCCCCAGCAGCGGAGCGCAGCACTGATCTGTTATTCATCTTCCTTTTCCAACTGCGTTCTGTCTCTTTTTATTGTTGTCTTTCAAGCTCTATAGTTCGTCCCTAGACACTAGCTGTGTCCCCCTGATGCGTCCTCCGTTTGCGACAGCGTTTTTTTTTATTATCATTATTTTTCTTTCTCCGCCGGCAGTTCTTAGCATACGTGCGCGGTTCTCATTCGGGGAGATGTCACGTTTACGGCTAACGGAGCGCGACTCTCCTCTGCGGCCGGACCAGCCGTCGCCAAGGCTGCTGCCCTAGGTCGGTGGCAGCGGCCGCGGCGAGAACGTCGTTCCTTTTTTAGCTTACGAGTTTCTACGCCGTTTCTTCTTCATTCTTTCTCCGAACTGCTTACGATAATTTGCCGCGGCCCTTTCGCCGCCGCAGTCTCTCGTGTGTGTTTTGCGTTTAATTCTTCTTCGCCTTCCCGCGGATAGGAGAATGGGCGGAGCGTTAAAGGAGGCGATTTTTCTCTCTCTCTCCTTTTCTCACGCACACGCCTTATTGATTCCGAGAAGGTTGAAATCGACCCCTCATTCCCTCTCTCTTCCCCTTTTTTGCCTTCTCTCTCTCTTTATACGCTTTCTCTCACTTTCTTTCTGTGCCCCCATAATTTTTCTTTTCCTAGTCGGCCTGCGGCGCCAAATGGTCCAGCGCGGGCATGTGGAGGGATCTTTTTCTGTTTCGAATGAGTTTGTGTTTTTCTTCTTTTCTGAGGGCGATTTTGGTTCATTAGTAAAATGGTCCCCCCCCCCCCCCCATCCCCCTTCCTCTTTCAGCCTACTGCTGGCTGCATTACGGAGTATCACGGGCGATACGCTCGAAGAGGTCTACACCGTCACTCGGCAAACGAATGTGGAACGGTAGAATCAAATGTCGACGCGTATGGTGAGATGCGTAGCTCCCGATACACGCTTAACTGTTCGTGCTCAGTCGATTGGTTATACAAGCCAGTAATTTGTCGCAGAGCGGCAGTCTATATTGAGCTGAGCGTATGCAGCCGGCCTGTACACTTCGGAGATTACGACTTGACGACGCTTAGGCGAAGCAATATGTTACGCTTAAATGATTCGACCAAATCTGAGACGGCGAGTTCCTTCCAAGGTAAATTTTGGAACCCGTAATACGGCGAAAAGGCAGCTTCTTGGAAGGTACCTTCTGCGCTCTACCAGCAAATGGCTATGTAACTCCGTGGCTCTGTGATAAAAATTTGTTCGGACATAATGATAATTATCCAGGCCTTCTATTTTGCAGTCGCCCGCCTATTTCACAAGGCTAGGGTTCTTTATGTGATAGCTATCACCTCTCTTCTTCCGGTTGTTACTTTGTCGTCTCGAGAACCATTTAAATAAAGCTGCCACGTGTTGTTCCAGCTGCAAGATTAGGCGGAACAGCTAAGTGAATTGTGATTCGCCGAAGACTCCGTGGTGTGCCCCGGTATACCCATGTATAGAGAGATACAACTCCTTTCATTTCCGTAGTAGTCATTGTCGTTACGAGATTCATGCATCCTAACAAGGGCGAAAAAAAGGAAAGAGATATAAAAACAAAAAAAAACAAAATGATGAAACGTATGCCCTACGACTCAGGGCGAACTCTGATGCCCGGCGCGCAGGCAAATAATTCCACCATCCGGTTCCGTAGCAGTGGCAGCGAAGAGCAAGCGAACGTGATAATTGCCGGCGAGGCATGCTATATTTCTACCTTTTTGCCCCGCCTGTTTCCCGGCCTTAATTTGTTTTGCTTCTCGTTTGCCACGAGGCTTTATGGCGGGCTCTCGCATTAGCTCCAGCTCTATTTATCTCTTGTTCTTTTCGCTCTGGCACACGTAGTAGTCTCTTAGCTCGGCGAAATTTCTGGAAGCGTTACGAGCCAGGTTGCAAAAGAAGTGGAAAAGGGCGAATTAGAGAGCGGGAAAAGAGGGTAGGGAAGAGGGGGGGGGAGATAGTAGTACAGACGAGCGGCAAAGATTCGGAGATAAGAAACAAATTAGGCAGAAGAAACAGCCCAGCAGCCTCCATCCACCACGTACAGCGACGTATTTTCGCCGGGTGCAAAACCTAGCCGCCTGCTGCGTCGTCGTTTACCTGTACACCTACCTGAGCCGTAGAAACAGCAGTAGTAGTAGCAGCAGGAGCAAATGCGCCAGCTTACGTCCGCCTGCAAAAAAAGAAAAAGAAAAGGAGAATAAGAAAAGCAACAAAAAAAGCAGTCTCCAGTTTCTCTCCCCCTCGCTTCATCTCTTGCTTCACGCTTGCCATTCCGTCGTCTTTTTCTCCAACCCGCAGAAGGCAGTTCGTGCGTCTGCCGTTCCACCCCCCTCCCAGGCCTTCCTTCCTTTACGTTAGTGGCGGTGCTGCGAGTTTACCTTGGACTCGCAGCTTATGTGCGCGCCGCGCTTTCTTCTGATTGGCCCGCGAGGCGGCGCTTCCCTCACTCTCTTTTTGTTTGCGACGACGGGGCACCCCCGAGTCGTTTCCGTGGCGAGGGCGGACTTCCACCCTCTTTTCGGTTCCTCGTCGTCGGCGATGTTGTGTGCGCCTGTGTGTGTCTGTATGGTGTGTGTGTGTGTGCGAGCGAGTCGTATAACGAGTCCAGTTTTCGCTCTAGCAATTAGTGAAAGTAGCAGCACGAGCCTCCTGGCAGCAGAAGCAAAAGCATCGGAGGCAGGAGCAGCACGCCGCCTACGTACGTGACGAGGAGCGAAAGAAGGTAGAAAAAGGCGAGCGGCTTTCGCCGAAAGGAGAGTAGTAGATAGAGAGAGAAAAAAAGAAGCGTCAGTTTCGTGGAAGAAAAGAGGCAGAAGACACGGGATAAAGAAAAGCTTTCGGGAAAAAAAGGGATAAGAGGCAAAGGAGCTTCAGCTCACGTTTGCGACGTGAAGCTCCTGTGTACGACTCCTGTGGCCACGCCGGCCACGACGGCTGGGTGTCTGCTTTCTCTTATTCTCTTTTCTTCGTGTTTTTGTTTTGTCCCTGTGTCCCTATTTTTTACCATCGTTTGTAAAGCTCTCTTACCTGTCTCGTTTGTAGGCTTGCTTGTTTCTGTGTCTGTGCGTCTGCCTTGCAGTTGCCTTTTCTTTCCCCCTTTTCCCCTAGCGTCTACGCCCGCCGTCCAAACTGAGACGCAGTGCCCTTTCCATACACCTTCCATCTTCTCCTTTCTTTTCTTCATCACCCGGAGCCACTCAGCTTTGATGATTCGTGCCCCAGAAAGTTGCTCGCCTCATCAAAGTAGCGAAGAAAAAGAACCTTCAGAGTAAATAAAAGGGAAGAGACAGAAGGGTAGAAGTGTAATGGCACAGTCTTGCGATGGACTCATCGCCTGCTTTCCAGCAGCTTTCTTTGAAGAAAACGTCCAATAGAGTCCTTTAGTTTTTCCCGGAGCCGAAGTCGAGTGCGCAGCGCTGTTGTGCGCTAAAAGTGCAGAGAACGAATTTTGAAGAGAATACACTCGTAACCGTTGGCGACACCTGTAACGAGTGCACCTGCCAAGTGCAGCGCATGACGAATCTGGAGAATTAGTGCAACAAAAGCAACATAATCAGTGGGAGCAGGCCAGCACTGCTTATCCACAGATTTGCATACCTTCGTCAAAAAAAAACGGTGCTTTTGTGCTTGAAGAATTCGCCCTGAATGCAAACCTTCCCATGTTTTCCTCATTACTGTCAAGTAAGGTAATGCTCTCTCTTTATGGTTTGCTGAAAACATTTTTTTGGTTTGTTTATTTCAGCACGTTAGTTATGTTAGTGAGTTGGCAGTAACTGCCATGCTAGTTTTTAGTAATATTGGTCTGTTACTGTGTTAATAATGTGTTAGTACGGAAGGTTACATTTACGACCGTTTAGTGAAACGAGTTGAGAAAGACAGCTGCACAGAAATATAGATGGGAGGGAGATGAAGATGAGGCAAGAGCCGCCACGCAAGTTAGCACGTTAGTTTGAGCTCCGTTGTGAGACACATTTGTATCAGCAGGGGTGTACACACTAATTACCGTCGCATTGCACCTACTTTTGTCATGACTGCTTTATTTCTTTTCATTTCTGCAGGTGTAAGAAGCGGTTTGACCTGGTCTGCGGCGTTGTTTCTATTTGCCCAAGAAACTGAAAACTAGTGATGCTATCAAATCGCGTTAGAGCCTTCTGTTGGCCGGTCACGCGAAAACAGTGAGGGCGACATTACTTCAACGCATTCCGGATCAAAGGTGACTGATGATTTCACCAATCGATCGCCGTGTGCTTGGTGACTATTCTGATAAAGCAGTTGTGCAAACGGTAGATATGAGTGCTTGTATTCAGTAAATGCTCAGCACCCTCCATGGCGAAGGTGATGCAACTGTATCTGGCATTTCTTCGCACAATGGGTCAGAAAAACAGCGACTTTTTTTACCTTCACCATATTTTATTTTCTTCATTTAACCCGGTTGTGTGTGTTTCCTCTTGGCTTAAGAGAAAATTTTGCGGGCACTTGCGACAATGCTGTGGTGGGTCATTGGCTCCAGCTGATATCGCGAAACGATTAAAGCAATGATGGCGGCTCGAATAATGGTACAACGACTGTCTTTATTATGATCCCCTTATGTGGAACTCACTTCGATTCTGTAACACAGTGCGTTTGCGGGTGGAGTTTTAAGCGAGCTCCTCTTCTGTTCCACCCGTCTGCGGACTCTGGCCTCTCGCATACTTGCAGCATTCCGAGCGCAATGAAGCTGGCATGCTACGTCGTCGGTTGTGGTTTTATCACCGTTGCTACGCCCACCACTGCGCATGCGCGCATGCAGAGCTGCTGGCCACGTGTGGCTCCTCCTTGCAACGACACCGGAGTCTCCGACGCCTCCCACTCACCTCCGCGCGGAATCGCTTTTCCTCTCTCCACACTCTCCTTCTTTCCCCTTTCCGTCCGGCAACCTGCGATGTGCTTTCTATGCAACGACGACGACGCTAAAGCCGGAGAAAAAAGCTAAAACAGCTTTCGCTGTAAAACCCCACCACGTGAGTGAGAGCCTCAAGCTGCAAGTTTCGTTACAAATGCTTCGCCGCATAAAATGTCTTTATGTGGCAAAGTATTCTTTCCAGGCGCCTTAAAAGCTTGAAACTTCTGGGTAGGGCCGCATGGGGCTGAGGAAAAATATGTAAAGAATATTGCTCTTTTAGATTTTTTTTCAGTGAACAAGTGCTAGAATAAGGGTTAATTAGTGATGTTTAAAAGAAGTACACGCACCCTCAGGCTACCCATAAAAAATTTCGCAATCAGGAAAACGACTAATACAAACTGTTCGGCAGGGCTGCCGAGCATAGTTTCATGTTCTCATGTTTCGTCATATTTCGTCATGTCTTATTTCGTGCAACGTTTGATGCAATCTTAAGTAGTATTAGTGAGAGTTTATTTGTTTGTTTTTCATTGATGCGCTTGCTAACTTCGTGCTATTCTGCAATCCTGGAAGCATTTGCCATTATTTTATGATCATGTGAATTGCAAAAGGACAAAATACAACTAGCTGAACGTTTAGCCTGCTAATACATTATGAAATAATTTTTTGATATACGGAATTAATTGCTAGAGCTCTGGGTTTCCTGGCGCAGGCGGTAACTCTTTGCGCGGTTGAAATATATACAAGAAAAATCGAAGAGACTTCGGTAATAATATGCTGTTCTTGTTTTTGAATGTTAGTTGAAGGATGTATTTCCCTCACTTTCTCATTAAAGCTTCCGTTTTACTCATTAGCCACTGACCTACTCAGACAATCCATAATATTGTTAGATAGCTTTATTGTTCAATCAAATGAGAACGCTGGGATAGAACGAACAGATTTTTATTCTGTTGATGTTTAAGCGGTGCATTTTACCGCAAATCCTGATCAAATAAAGCGCACGGTTAAGAACGACGATGGCTGAACATTTTATTTTGTCAACTGTGGTGTGTTTTCTGAACTTGTTAAATTATTGGGGTACACAAAGAATGCAAGCGGGCACCTGGCAACAGCAAATTCCGGGGAGTTTTTTCTCATCAGCGAGAGAGAAGACGCAGGAGAGAGTACACAAAAAGGACAACGGCAGCCCCAAGAAGAAAAAAGAGGTCACCGGGTCTCCTGCCATTATCGAAACACCGGAAGAACACAGCCATGAAGCAAAGATATAAAAGAAAAAAGGAAAAGGAGCAGTAAGAAGAAGGGAGACAATCATTTCCACCCCACCGATTGCGGGAGCTGAGAAATAGTCTAAGAAAAGAAAAAAAGAAAAACAAGAAAGGAGCGGTTGCCAGGAAGGAGGGCGCCTCGGGGCTGTCGGCATCGATCGGCTGCCGAGAAACTCAGAGCAAGCGGCACGGCTGCTGCGCGCGAC
>JARKHS020011570.1:0-17500 GCA_030143305.2 Amblyomma americanum | reverse complement strand
ATAACACAATGCTGGATTCTTTTTGTTGAAGTAAATATTTCTTTCCTGTGGCCTATCGTCGCCGCAGATTCGGGGGTCCCGGTGGGATTACCAGTGACGCATTTTAAACCAGCGCCCAAGTGCGTGCGAGTGCCTTGCCTGGAATGGAGGAGGAATAAAATGGTTATATAAAATCCGGCGTCATATCGTATCGGCACATTTTTTCGGCCGGGTGCGGTTTGGTACACGCTAACTTACAACGACTTCTTGGCTGCTCAACTGAGATGCGATGCCAAGATAGTGAGCCCCTGCAGGCACCAAATGCAAGTTGTAGACGCGTTATTTTATTAATCATCATCATCACATTATCATAAGCCTTACTACGCCCACTGCAGGACAAATACCTCTCCCATATCTCTCCAATTTACTTTGTCCTGTGCCAGCAGCGGCAACCTTATCCCAGCAAACTATTAATCTCGTCCACCCAATTAACTTTCTGCCGCCCCCTGCTACGCTTGCCTTCTCTTGGTGTCCAGTCCGTTACCCTTAACGACAATCGGTTATTTTGCATTCGCATTACATTCCCTGCCCAAGTTCATTTCTCCTTCTTGATTTCGACTTTGATGTGATTAACCCGTGTGTGGTCCCTGACCCACTCTGCCCTCTTCCTGTCCATGGCGAGATCCGCGAAAGAAATATGGAATTAGCTTAGCTTACGGAGCACGGTAGCGCTGCAGCACCTGTCACTCTGGGAGGACACCTGAGCGGCGCAGCAGTGGAAGTGACGAAGGGAGTGTAAAGAGGGAACAATGTGCGTGCGAGCGTGTATAGGCGCGTGGGGATACACATGGCAGTGCAGTGGATGATTGAGTGAAGCATTAAACCTAACCTAACATAACCTAATCTAACAAAACGTCTTTAGTTCGAGTCGTACCTGTCATCTAACAACCATTTACGACGACGGACACACTCTGCGTTCAGACCTGCGTCTCAAAGAGCGCGTTGCGTAGGTACTCTCTCCTCTTTTATCTCCCGCACTCCTCTCTCTCTCTCTCGCAGCTCCGGACCCTCCTCTCCACCAGCGGCACCCTCGCGAGCGGTGCTCAAGCGACGGCCCGCGCGTCCGCCGCAGGCGCTCGCAGCCCTATACGGCCATGTTCGCTCGTCTTGCTGCTTGCTCCGGCACGCGCGCTGCTCCTCGGGTTGCTTGCTGCGGCCGCGGCGGCGAGCGCCCGGGGCCGGACAGAATTAATTAGAGTGCGAAAGTGGAGATCTTCGCCGTCCACCCCAGCCCCGTCCTCCTTCCTTCCAGCCGGCGCCCGTCCACGTTGTTTGTTTGTGTTTCGGGGAGGCCCACTCTGTTTCCTCGGGCCGGAGCTTGCTTTGCTGAGCCGCCGTCGCTTTCCCCGAGTTTACCGTAAAGAGAGCGCGCACGCGCGGGACCTGGGCCCCGAGAGGGGGAGGGAGGCGGTGTGTGGAAGGCGGGCGTAGGAAGGACTCGAGCAGTCCTGACGGGCATTGTCTCTCCCGGCGTCTCCGTGAGGGTATGTGTGCGTGTGTGTGTGTCGGTGGTGCTTTTGATGGTGAAAGGGAAGAAGGCTGGGTGGTTGTGGAGGTAGCGTGCGCTTCAGCGCCGGTGTTTGTTGATCGTCTGTTCTCGGAAAGGCCTGATGCAGCTCGAGCGCTTCGGCGACAGACTCGATAGGGTTTCCTACGTTTAACGGTTTCTCGGCCTTGCTCATGTAGGAAAAACAGGCTGTGACGTTAGAGCGACGTTAGGAGATGTTAGGATGGTTTATGAGGGTTTAACATCCCAAAGCGAGTCAGGCTGTGAGGGACGCCGTAGTGAAGGGCTCCGGAAATTTCGACCACCTGGGGTTCTTTAACGTACACTGACATCGCACAGTACAGTAGCCTCTAGAATTTCGCCTCCATTGAAATCGGACCGCCGCGGCCGGAATCGAAGCGGCGTCTTTCGGGTCAGCATCCGAGGAGACGTTAGGAGAATACTCCTGTAATCTTGCTGCGTTTAAGGCGGACCGAAGTCGAAGCCAAAAAAATTAATGTGGATTAGCTCAGCTAATCCATGATATATACAAAGCGAAAGATGTCGGCGTTCACTGTGTTCATTGGCGTTGGCGTTGACAATGTCCTAGACGGCGAGGGCATTGAGGAAAGGAAAAGGCACTCACTTTTGTTTGGTTTTTGAGAAAAGGAAATGGCACAGTAACCGTCTCACATATCCCGGTGGACACCCGAACCGCGCCGTAAAGGAAGGGATAAAGGAGGGAGGGAAAGAAGAAAGAGAAAACTGAAAATTTGAAGTTGAATTTTAAGAAAAGGCGCAGCGCTGCGCAGCGGCGGAACACCTGTGGTTCGGCGCTACTAGTGGCGCATGCACAATACTGGCTAGGGAGCGAGAGAGAGAGAAATATCCGCGGCGAGGCGTGCGTTGTGACGTCATGTGCCTCCTCGGAGCACCGCCACGGCGAAATCGCAAATTCGTGGCCAGTAAAGTTTTCGCTTTGAACTACGAAGCACTTACAGTGTAGCCTAAGATGTGCGACAGTGACATCTGGAGAGTGAATAGGGTCGTTATTACCGAGCGCTGTCAGAAATGATCGGCGCATTCGTCAGCCTCCTGAATGTGAGCCCCGCTTAGCGTTCTTACTTTCGGACTTATGAGAGCGGTCATTTCATTGCCCGCATAGACTAGACTCATCTGGGTTGCATGACGACCACACGGAGCGCGTTGTTTATAGCGTTCATGCAGAGCCCTACTTGAATAACATTCTCTTTGGGAAGCGCACTTGCGTGACACGTTTGTATGAACACACCGCCGGTCACGGACTAGTTAAGAGGCAATCATAGTAGAAAAGAGGAGAAGACCACAGTTGACAGCGGCCATTTGTGTAGGTTCTCTGGCGTTCCTCCTGGGCTTTCTTGTTTAAAGCAAGAAAGCCCGTGAGACGAAACCGGAAGCTCGGTTACTGGTGGAGAGTCTCCGTACTGATTGAAAGCGCAGGACCGTTGCTCAAGACAGCGTTTACACATCTGATTACACAAGTTCTGCTAAAAAGCGCGAACTTCTCCAGTAGGTGTTTTGGGATATTTAGTAAACCCTAAGCATTTAAATCTCCCCAGAGAAAGCTCTCCCTGCATACACGTTTAGCGCTACAAATCTGTTTTTTCCGCGAAATTGTTAGTTAAACAAAACCATTGCAATGACTACAATATAGTCAAAAAGTTCTTCAGAGCTGTGTACTATAAAATTTTTGAGAACGGCAGCCACTTTGACCCCCGTGTCGATGCCTAGGGTAGTTATGGAATAAACTCATTCCGAAAAACAGATTGGCCCCAGCTCAGGTGCCTCAGTATCGATGGCAGATGCCGGGGCTAGCAAAAATCTTTTCCTTCCTTTTTATTATTTATTATCTTAATAAAACCACTTACTACACCCGAGATGCGAGGCAGATACTGCGCTGTTTCCTCTTCCGAAAAACCAATGTTTAAATTTTTTTACCCGCTCGGCTACTGATCCGGAGAACCCGGGTTCGAACCCTATCACGGCGGCCGCATTTCGATGGGGGCGAAACGCAAAGACGCCCGTGTGCTGTACGATGTAAGTGCACGTTAAAGATCCCAAGGTGGTCGAAATTATTCCGGAGACCTCCACTACAGCACCTCTTCCTTCCTTTCTTCTTTCACTCTCTCTTTTATCCCTTCCCTTACGGCGCGGTTCGGGTGTCCACCAGAATCGGCTGCGCTTGGGTGGGTGCCAATGAGTAGTTACTCTTTTGTTAAAAATCTACTATACCTTCGGGGTTCCCCCTAAACATTTGACCAACATTGATCCCACTTCGAGTCATTGATCAATTCGCTCTCGCCCTACCATAAGCTTGCCGTCCCGGTTAGCTCAGTTGGTAGAGCGACTGCTCCGGTGAAGCGGTGGTCCCAGGTTCGAACCCAGGACCATGAAGAATTTTTCTTTAACTACGAAGTTTCTGAGAAAGCTGTATAGCTTTCTTTTGTAGCCGTATGGCCGAGCTTGGGTGGATGCCAATGAGTAATTACTCCCTTATTACATGTGAGACAGTTACTGCGCCATTTTATTTCCTTCAATTTTCAAGCCCGCGCAACGTTACACGTAACGCGTTATGACTGCCATTGTACCCCATTAATGGGAAACGAAAAATTGAGCCAGTTATGCGCCTTTCCTTTCCTCTAATCGAGAGGAGGGTAGATTGTAAATTGGTTGTTGGGGAAAGGAAATGGCGCAGTATCTGTCTCACATCTCAGCCGACACCTGAACCGCGCCGTAAGGGAAGGGATAAAGGAGGGAGTGAAAGAAGAAAGGAAGAGAGAGGTGCCGTAGTGGAGGGCTCCGGAATAATTTCGACCACCGTGGGGATCTTTAACGCGCACTGACATCGCACAGCACACGGGCGCCTTTGCGTTTCGCCTCCAGGGCGAGGGTCTCGACTGCGAATGAGGTGACTGGGAACAGGAAAGTGTTGTTTGCTTCAAGCAAGCGGACCGCCGAGTCTGTGAACTGTGCAGGGACCGCGGCAGAACCGAGACCGCAAGCGTAAGAAGGTAGAGAACGCACGTCAGCGTAAAGACGTCCAATCAGACTGTCGCCTGTGACACGTAAAAAGGGGCCTGCAGCTCCGGTCATCTCTTGGCCGCTCATGCCAGTCAGCTTTCGCTAATTGATGCGCTAAGCCGGTGAGCTTAGGTCCACTAATTTTTTAATCAGGGAAACTTTGCAACGTTCCATTGGCGCTTACTGCTCGCGCTTGGCTTACTTAGGTGACGGGCTGTAAGCGGAGAGTGCTGCTTTGAGCTCTGTAGCCACAGATGCGCTTTTGAACGACTTCTAACAACCCGCCGCGGTGGCTCAGTGGCTAGGGCGCTCCGCTACTGATCCGGAGTTCCCGGGTTCGAACCCGACCGCGGCGGCTGCGTTTTTATGTAGGGAAAACGCTAAGGCGCCCGTGTGCTGTGCGATGTCAGCACACGTTAAAGATCCCCAGGTGGTCGAAATTATTCCGGAGCCCTCCAATACGGCACCTCTCTCTTCCTTTCTTCTTTCACTCCCTCGTTTATCCCTTCCCTTACGGCGTGGTTCAGGTGTCCAACGATAAATGAGACAGATACTGAGCCATTTCTTTTCCCCCAAAACTAATTATTATTAACGACTTCTAACAGAGCACTACACCCGACTTCGCTGATATTTGTGTGTCGCATCTTGGATGCGAACACCATCTTGCTGTTGATTCCGGCCTAAACTGCGTAGTTTATGCCGACCAATTTGCTCCTCTCCCTCTGCCCCATTTTTTTTCTGTCTTGCAAGTAACCGCTTGCTCGTTGGTGCAAAAATGAAGCTCTATATTACCGTAATGTGCTCAGTAAGTCGGTAGCGTACGTCGTACGGCCAAACTATTAGTAGCAAAACCACAAACGTCATATGGCAAGAAAGGAGACGGATGATTAACTTGATTTAATAACAAAGACAAAAATCTTCGCGGCAGGACTTCTCAGTCGCAAGAGCTCTCTGGCTTTCCCCTCCAGCTCAGCTTGGTTCGTCAGCTAGCACTGTCCACCGGCTCGTGTGGCCAGAGTGCAATCGCACTCTATTGCGAGTGTTAAAAGAAAACGGATTCGCTATGAAGTAGTCGAGCACGAAAAGAGGTGCACCCATGATCCTTATCAGATGTGATTGAGTTACTAGGATGCGAGGGTGATCATTCATAGACAATTCGTTGCAGGTGTTGCATTCGCTTATCACGCGTGGTTATCTTGTGCCAGGTGATCCTACCCAACACCTGCCGTAGTTCGTCTCCCAAGAAGATGTCTTCCTACACCTGTACTCCGTGTCTATCTTTGTCATCATTTTCGCGAGTATCCGTGAGTATCCGCAAAGTGCGCCGTAGCAATAACGTTTCGGGGCGAAAACAGGGCGAATCTCTGTGGGCGTTGAAGACGGGGAAATCGTCGGATGTAAAGCGGCCGTCTCCGTGACAAAGAAGTGGCTCGCGCAGCCGCTGCTTGCTTGGACGGCCCAGGAAAAGCTCCGCACTCGGCGTGTTGTTCCTTTCAGAGTACAGACACCCGCGCCGTTCCGCCAGCGGGCATTTGCATTGCAAACGGCACTTTTGTCGAATGAAGGAGAGAGAGAGAGAGAGAAACGAAGCGGCGTCGCAAGGAAGAAGACGGCACAGAGCTGCTCGTTCCCGGCTCCATATCGACTCAGTCGTTGTCGCGTGACGGAATGGTTTTGCCTCCCCCCCCCCCCCTTACTTCTTTCTCAACAACACCGTTTATACCGCAGTCTGGGGCGGCGTGAGGTGTTGCAAAGAAAACTGAGGCCTTCCTGAGAACCCGTCGCAAGGGGGGGGGGGGAGGGGGGTATATGTGTGGAGGGGGAGAGGGAAGCAGCTCGTTAATGCAAAGGGCGGACGAGAACTGCCGCGTGCGGCGCGAAAGCCACAAATCGATGCCCGTGTGTGTACTCGCCTTCTCACGATGCATGCCCCGGCGTTTAAAGGCGGCCAGACACGACACCTACGTTGACACACACACACGCACACGCACACACAGCCTAGCGTGTCGCATGGCTGCTTCTCACGCCGTATTGCCTACGTATATGTATATGGCGTCGGGGACGACGTTTGTGTAGCAAAAAATAAAGGACCGTGACGTAGACGCCTCCGTCGTAGCAGCCAGCTTGCTCTTGAACGTTCCTTCTCTCGCCTTTACGGCTCTTCTCTAACGGCAATGCTGGCGCCGATAAGGCACCGACTGGAGCTGCTGTTGCGCGTGCCTCGGTTCCAGTGCTAGCAGCCACCGTATACCTCGCTGCTCGCTTCTTGCGCCGCGCTTAGATACGCGCTTCGATTGACACATGTGCGGCGCGTTATTAATGGGCGCTCTTAGCTGATCGTTCTTCTACACGCCAACTGCGCGCAAGCGGCCTCGCAATCGATGAGGCGTTTGCGGGATGCAGCCCGCGCCGCGAGACGGCCTTGGTTTGCTAAGCGTTGCTGAGTTACTTCACTTGCGAGTGATATTACGCAGACATCAACGATAGTAATTTTAGCGATAGTGGTGCTGGACGTATGGAAATTCCTGTTAGGCGAACTACGTAATGTTGTGGATCCCCCTTTTTTATTTAAAAAAATTTTGTGCTGATTTCAATAGGAGGCGTAATGAAAGACTGGAAATGTTCCCGAGAACGCCATGCCGTGTTGACGGCCGGTACAATTTAGTGGTTTGATTTATGGTTTATGGGGGTTTAACGTCCCAAAGCGACTCAGGCTATGAGAGACGCCGTAGTGAAGGGTTCCGGAAATTTCGACCACCTGGGGTTCTTTAACGTGCACTGACATCGCACAGTACACGGGCCTCTGGAATTTCGCCTCCATCGAAATTCGACCGCCGCGGCCGGGATCGAACCGGCGTCTTTCGGGCTAGCAGCCAAGCGCCATAACCACTCGGCCATCACGGCGGCTCGGTACAATTTAGTAAAATGAAAAAGATTACGCAACAAAAACGACAAAAATACTTCTGCAACACAAGCAGCACGTTTATACGTCTTCTAGCTCTCAGAAAGAGAAAATATGGAAACATTGGTAATATATACTGCTGCGGGTAGAAAGACAAATTGTGAACACGAGGGATGGTGAATAAATTATAAGCTTAAATATGATAAAAGGGACTAACAGAGATGAAGGATTGTTTGCATATAGCCCCATTTTCTTAGATGAAGTCGACTCTCGAAAATTCTACACGCGAAGGATATTCAAGATTTTTTCGAATTAAGGGGAGTTCGAATTTACGAGAGCCTCTTTAATACACTTGGCTTTGACGTGACCAGAGAGTCTGTTCGAATTAACCGAGTTCAAATTAACTTGAGTCCACTTTAAAGTGAAGGTCATAAATGCCTTATCTTCCATTCGATATTGCCTGACAGGGCGCTCAGTGCTTCTTGGTGAAAATATCTAAAGCTGAAGGCAACTTTAAGCATTCGTCGGCACGGTATTTTTGGACAAAAAGAAAATGGAAGGAACAAACAACGATAAATTTTTTATGGGTGCAAACACATGTGTGGTAAATCGCTGCGAACCCATGTAGTGCGATCTATACACAAGAAGACCGCAAGAGAAGGCAACGGCTCTCTGTGAGCCACTGCGAACTGCGGACAGAACGACTGCAAGGAGTCTAGTGGGTAACCCTTAGGTGCCACTTGCGACACTAACTACAGCGGTGCATTTACTACACTCAAAACTATGCGTAGACGACAAGAAGCGAGGACGAAGCCCTCGCTACCGCAGATCTTTGATGATACCAGTCGTGAATCTTGACAGTAGCCGCGTTTACATGAATGCGACAGTGGCGCATCGCATTTCCTAGCCTATCTCGTGGAGCCGATGCGCTACCGTTTACACGCACCGCATCATGTCTGGCGCGACAGTGATCCTTCGCTTATTGCACACAGCAGAGGGGTCCAGTCGCCCCCTTCTTAAGCGAAGTCTGCTTTGTTATCAGGACGGGGGGGGGGGGGGGGGGGGGGGTATTGCATAGCCCAACAGGGAGGAAGAGGGGCACTTACAAACCTGTTTCCATTCACCGCCGAAGTCGGCTTGCCATTCACGATCTACTCCAGTCTGGCGCATTGATGCGATGTGCTTTCATAGCGCATCATCACCGTTTACATGAATGCGATGGGATAAAAAGTTGACGCGATGCCCTGCTGTCGCATTCATGTAAACGCGGCTTATGTATCAGAATCCTTTGTTCTGATTCGTTCAAAACTTGGAGGTTAGCGGACTGTTGCGCCACTGGTGGCTGTGAACTGAACATGCTTGTCACCGATAAAAATGCGGAAAATGAAACTTGCAAGACGCCGCCGATAACTAACTGCGCATCTCATTGGTGGCGCCGGTGAAAGACTAGTTTTTCAATTCGAAGTTTCGTAACTGAAACTATCAAAGAACTCCGAGTAAAACAGCTTTCTCAGCAGTCCATTTACGATCTATACAGTGCAGCGGCTGCAATGCACTGCAGCGTCTACTATAGGATGTTCATACTCGCCTTTTGTGCCCCTTCTTTGCCGAAGGACGACTGTGTTCACGAACCTCTGATGATTGTTGTGGCTTTTTTTTTCGTGTAAATAAGGCACTGAAATCAGAAAACAGCAAAACTGTACTCATACTCTTCGTCATTTCTGCAGCGTTGTACGATTTCAGTTAGGCAGAGAAACTGGTGTATTCTTTTTACCCCGCAATTATTTTTATGCACCACCTGAATATACAGGCACATCCCAGAAAGCTGCTATATAAATGTACGCATTCTAATTTGCAGCCATGCAAATGGTTTCTTGCTTTTGTCAAAGCACGTACAAGTCTTTTAGACAAGGGCTCCATCCAGTGACTACTGCCAAATAAAATCTCAATCTGAGCTTGAATCTGAAGCACAGTATCTGGGCATAAGGCCGGGTGTAGTATGTGTTTGTGCAGAAGACTTTGGTATGTATGCGTTTGTAGTCTTCTCCAGGCCATAACCTCGGTTTTGTTCAGTAATGGTAAAGTGGTGGTAGTGTTCGTTGTGCGCTTGTATGCACAGTGGTATTCTTTAATGTGTTCAAACGTGCGTAGCGTTTAGACGTCGGTATATTCTTCTTCGTGTGTTCCTTCCCCCTTTCATGACTACCCTTCATGACTCCATTTCATGACTCCCCTTCCTTGGCAGTGCCCGGAAGGCTGAAATTCGAGCTAACGCATCTGCACGTTTGTTGCCCGGAAGGGAGGCATGGATGGCCAGGGGTCCAGACCATCTGTATCTTCGGCATATTTTCGGACTTTGTTGGTTGTAGAATCTTAGCCGCCTGTTTGTATAGCTCGTTTTTTTGCCGTCTGCGAAGCCGTGGGTATTTTGCGTCCTTATTCTACACCCTCCGGGTCCTCATTTCCGTTCTCGTGGTATACGTGCCTAATCGTGCTTGTGTTGTTTAGTGTGATTTCGATCATGCCGTCCACGTTGGCGACCGCTATTCCCATGGCTTTTCCGCCTATATATTTTGTTGCGACCGCGTATAAGACTGTCGTATTTCGTTCCGCGTGTTGCCGTAAAAGGGCTGTGACACTGCCTTGCCGGCGGACTCTGTGCAATTCGGGGTGCGGGTTCTTAACAACTTTAGCGACTCTTATGTTCGCTGTCACTCCGGATGAGAATGTTCGTGCTCTCTCTGGAAGTAATAGTAATAATAATTGGTTTTTGGGGAAAGGAAATGGCGCAGTATCTGTCTCATATATCGGCGGACACCTGAACCGCGCCGTTAGGGAAGGGATAAAGGACGGAGTGAAAGAAGAAAGGAAGAAAGAGGTGCCGTAGTGGAGGGCTCCGGAATAGTTTCGACCACCTGGGGATCCTTAACGTGCACTGACATCGCACAGCACACGGGCGCCTTAGCGTTTTTCCTCCATAGAAACGCAGCCGCCGTGGTCGGGTTCGAGCCCGGGAACTCCGGATCAGTGGATCCTTTCTGTTCAGGGTATCTCAGGCTCCTGAGAACACTGTTACCCGTTCTAATCTCGAACGTTTTCAGCAATAAAGTTTTCTTCTGTCCTTCTCTCTCTGAAGGTCAGTATGCATTTCTTTACTCGATGTTCTTGCTTTGCATTAATTAGATCCGCCCACTCATGCGACCAAACGCATTAAAGAGGAGGAGATTTTTGCTGAAAGGACAGGCCTAGTAAATATCTCATTTTGCGTGGATTCCACATCCTCTTCTCGAGCTAAGCAGTCAAAGGAAATACAAAAAATAGAAAGAAAGGCTGTCGACAAAAAGTCTGCGCGCGGCTTGTAGTGTTAGAGCGGGTGTGTGCGAGGGCTTAGTTGAAATGTACTCGGAAGGCCTCTCAGTGAATAAAATGTTTACCATTATCATCATGATCTGCATAGTTGAAAGGAACCAATGAATAAAATATTCATGATCGTCATCTTCCTCACACTGCGATGACGGGAATCAAGGGGAAAGCCTTGGATGCGATGAAGCCTCAGAAACTTCACGGCCGCCCTTTAACCGAAGAAGAAGAAATGGTGCCGCTTTCCAATCAGTCGCTGCTTTTGATGACCGCCTCTTCTGCTGACCCGTGATCTTTTGGCCCAGTTCTGCTTCATCCCCCCCCCCCCTTCTCCTTCTTCCGAACTTTTTCACTGTTGTCCGACGTCGGTCGCTCTGACCATATAGTTTCCCGGAGGGCTTCCTCCCACCTGATTTTAATTCGAACTGGACGCGTGTTTGACCGGCGGCGAGGAATTAATGAACTCCACAGGAGGCCGACCACAAAGTCCCTCCGCACGAAGGCGCGGAAGCGGGCTTTTGCTCTTTTCTTGATTTTTACGTTGAAATCACGAGCCTCTTTTCATCTCCACCTCGACTCGTCTGTCGACCGGACTGGGGCGGTGAGCATCGCTTTGTGGAGACAGCGCTTCCCCTTCAGTTCGTAGAAAAAATCCTCCTCGCCGCTTTGAAGCGAAAGCCCGTTAATGAGAACGCCAGTTAATGAGAGCGCTGCTTACAGGTTGTTTAGGATGCGTTAAGTTCGCGTTTGTGCTCTAAGTGGCAATGCTATGTGTCCCTTTCTTTCAAATAATAACACAACAGAATGCGAACAAGACGCACTGTGTCTTCGGTATCGAATTGGATATCCGTTTTCGTAACTCTCTCCCGTTCCCAGCACTTTAATGCTTACTCTGTTCAGTTATGACTTCCGAGAAGTTGTCCAGTTATTAAGAAACAACGAAAAGCTGCAGCGGAGGTAAGTCTCCCAATTCACATTTCAGCTCTCGCCAGCACTACACCCGAATACTAAACAAGAATGCTGAGGCATACCACCTCAATGTCGGCATTGAAGTTCTTTTAAGTGGGGTGTCCGCTTTAAACGAATTGTCTCTATTAAGCGGCAAAGAGAGGAAACCCGGCAAGGGCGAAGCGCGCAAACGACACCGGCATAGTTTGACCGGCAAAGAGTAGAGAGGCGCGGTGATTTGTTGGACGGACGGTCCGGAACTCTTGAACGGACTCGCGATTCTGTTCTCCCCATTCGATTTTTCTACTTTCTTCAACCCCTTTGCTCTCCCTACCAGTAAGCATGCGGAACCCGCTCCGATTTTCTGCGCAGGAACGCGACGGTTGGCTCCTCTCCGGCGCGATCAAACGAGGATCACGACACGGTGTAGGCCTGACAGGCCGAGTCCGGTTGGTGGTCCCGACTACACTCAACGGGTGGTGGGTTTTTAGGCTGGTGAAGCAAGAGTCCAGTGTGTGCGTGTGTTTGAAGGACGATGAACACGACGAGCATTCTGTTTGACTTTCGTTGGGTTTTTTTGGGCAGCTCGAGTTCGTTTCGGAAAGCCTGGTCCGCGGTGGAGCTTGTCCGGTCTGTAACCTGTTTGTTTGTTTTTGTTAGCAGCCTGTCGCACCTAATTTCACGCGCTCGCTTTACGCTAGGCGGAAGTTTGGCGGTGCGAAGCTTGCGGGCTTCGTTGAGAGAAGGAAGTGCTCGCGTCTGAGGATACCGGTGATTGGGAAGTCCCGGTGCCCTCTAGTTAAAGCGCACTACTACTGACTGGACCGGCTGGACAGCTTGGCTTGCTCTGTGCTTTCTGGAAAAGAGTGGGGCGGTGCTTAGACTTTTATTTTGAGGAGACTCGTCAATAAGCGCAAATGAAGAGAAAAAGGAAGGGCTTGGTGTCTGGTGATTTGGCCGAGTCACAGGTGCTCCGGACAATTGGTCATCAACACTGCAGTTTCTTTGTCGGTTTTGCCCTCTATTCTCGACTTCACTATCATTCCAGAAGAATGAGAATAGGAATGGAAGAAGGGGAGGAGGTTATGATGAAATGAAGGAAGTAGTAACGGTCTTACTCGGCCTGGACACCTGGGCCCATGTTCTGTCTAGTATATGAGCACATACAAACCGGCGTGCCTTAAACAGAGCGTGATTCCTTTGTTTCAAAAAAATATGTCGCCACTGTCTGGAAGATGTTGAAGTAACGAGCGTTAGCAGTTTGGTTTACTAGAATTGATATGAATGAGATTAAAGTGAGGCACACGAATGGAAATACGAATTTGGCATCTTGTATTTATAAGTGACGTCACCAATAAATCACCAATTGCATAAATCAGTGACGTCACTCAATCAATCACCAATTCGATATACTAATGACGTAACCAGTCAATCACCTGTTGGCATGCCATATCGATTTATTATGGGACCGCCATCTTGAATTCCTCGGACTTAGAAAATTTCACGCCGAAGGGAGGTGGTAGCAGACCCCAAGAAATCGAGAAACGTGATGAGTAAAAGCTAACGCTGTTAAAATGGGAAACTCTACCGTCTACAATCGCGTTACTTGCGTAGAAGCTCCCACAGTCTTTAAAGCAAACACGGGCTTCTGATTATGCTTTGGAACACTTTATTGTAATTCATGTTTTTTTATTCTTTTTAATTTTTGAGCACACATACAAGGCCTGCTTCAGGGGAAGAGGCTAAATGCTGCAATGCCTGGCGAGGCCTGTCTCTCGCTGTTTAGCGTAGTGCGCACAGAGAAATGAAGATCACGAAACACATGTGAAGCTAAATATAGCCGAACCTCGTTACTACGAAACAGTTTATAACGAAATAATGGACATATCGAAGGAATGACGATTGCCGTTGGAAGCTCGGTCAGCACGGTCTATAACTAAGGTACGGCTATTACGCTGTAATCACCGGGCCCTTTCAACCTCGTTGTGACGAGGTTCAATTGTAGAGTGATTTTATGAATGCAACAGGAAAGAAAAACTGATGCTCACTTGAAGCATAAATATAATTTTGTAAGAGACAAATGTTTAAACACAAAAAAAGAAATATGCGAGAAATATGTAAGTAAATGGTCGCATGAACAGCTACGGAAAGCTTTAGATCCACTGACCTTAGCATCAGAACGAAAGGACAATATACATGTGAAAAAGAGCAAAAGAAAAATCGATATGTATATAATGCATTATAAAACAGGGTGCCAAGGAGTGTACACAGCTAAAAAAAAAGAAGTTGTACAAAAAGTTTCGTTACATTTCATTTTGCAATCTAGCTATTGATGCGATGAGAAGAGTAGTCTTAGGCGGTTTGACGTAACAGGAAATACGTGGCAGCTGTCGTTACACAGTCGTCACCTTCCTTACTTGGATTCCCAAGAAGGGGTGATAATAAGGGCGAGAGAAAGAAATACAGGTGCGTATTACGCGTAGCGCAGTCGTTCAAAACGTTGGCATTGAAAAAAAAAAGTAAAACAGACGTGACGATAAACGAATAAAAGAAAGCAAGTACACCGGGTGTCAGCCGTTGTGGTGGGGCGACGCATTAGTTGAAATGTCCTGTGCGAGCTATAAGCGCATATGCCGGATTGAAAGAGTGATTTAGGTCCTGCTAAGCTTAATTTCGGCTCGCAATTTCAGCCCCGCCTTCAATACATTACGTCACAGAGTCACATGGATTCATACAAAAATTACGTGTTGCGACGACCACCTAGACAATACGTTCGATGGCCCAACTGTGGTAGCCACGTGACGACAGCCGACCACGGCAAAAAAACAAACAAACTGGGAAGGGTGACGCGTGTGTTTGTGCTACGTGATCACTCTTTCGGCAGTGTATTCTCTCTGTAGTGGATGTATACATATATCGCCACCCTTGCAGGCAAAGGCCGTTGCCTCAGTGGGCAAGCATCAACGAAAACCACGGCTAATTCGCCGCATATCCGAACCAGCATCTTCGCCACAGCGACGGCGGTAGCGGTGGCGGTCCCTGATTAATGATTCCTTGGCTCCCGTAATACTTGCTCCTCCTTCGGTAGGCCGCAGCTAGCCGTATAGGCTCGGGGGAGTCCATTCCGTAAATTATACCGGCCGGGACCCTGCCCGCCCGCGAGCGCCGGTGAGGGCTACAGCCGACGAGCGGTGATGGATCGTCGGCCCGGGCTCTGTTTTACTTCGGAAGCCAAACAAATTGGGAATAGGCTGGCCCTCTTCTTAGCCCACACTTCTTCCCCTCTTTCACTCACTCTCTCCACGTTCTCTTCGTGCAGCAGTCTCGTCCACAACTTCCAGTTCTTTCCCGCCTTGTTTTCATGTATAAACACAATACTGTACGGAGGTGGCCGTTTTTTTGCGGTCCCGTTGAAGTAGCAGTGATCGTCATTCTATTTTTGGTTCTCTTTTTTTTCCTAGGAACACCCTTTCTATCTATTTAAGCTGGTTTGGGGTTCTCATTTAGTTGTCTTGTCCGCTCGCGATCTGAACTAAAACAGACAACGGGAACAAAATGTTCAGCCAGACTCAAAGAAAAAATTACGGAATCATATGAGGGAAAGTGCTCTCATCACGCGCCTGCAAAATTTAACCAGTGTTTTTCTTTTTATTTCTAGCGGGATCGTGACAGGGAGCCGTTCTGACTCACCGCGCCGTTTCACACCTTGCTTTGAGAGAGTTAATGATGCAGAATCGCAACGTGAAGCTGAATTAAGAGGGGACGAATTGTGACGTAACGAGGCCACAATCTGCTTGTATTATATCGGGTGCGAACACTTTTAACTTCCCTGTGCGTCGCTGAGCAGTGAATGAACAAAACGCAACTGAAAAGGAAAAAAAAAGTTATGATTACGATTCCTGCTCACGAATGAATCAACTGCCGACCGCGGGCTAACGCGTCTTGACATCGAGTTTACAAAGAGTGCGTTTGCTGCTTGTATATATGTGTCGGATTCATATAAATACATGTTGAATTTTCCGGTTTTTAATTTTCGAGAATTTGGCGAACTTTTTCTCGTGTTTATTTCTGAATGGTACAAACGTTGTCAGTGTCCTCAAATGCCGCGCGAAAACTCTTTTAAGCAAGTAAAATATTTGAAAAGGTGATGACAGTCATTGAGCAGAAGGCGCTACGGTAGTATACTGAAGCTTGACGACGTAGTGAAGTGTCTTGGTAAGCGCCCGGCGTTTGTCTAAATTAGCAGAGCAATACCTCAAAACGTACATCTGCTCTGCATCCAACAATCCCATTGTCTGACGGCGCTTCTGGCTTCAGCACTTTAATTTCCTCTGCGACCGACTGTAACCCGTACTGTATTGGCGATAGCGAGCAAACCATCGCGTGCACTTGAAGGCTACTTACTTTTTCGGTTCAAAATCGAATTTCAAAAAAATTAATACGACATATGTTAACCGTTTATCGATTTAAACCGAGAACTGCACAACCTAGATGTAACATCCAACGAGCACACAGTTCTCAAAGTAATGCGACTTTTTTGCCTCAACATGTCTGTGGACTAGCTGATGTATCGCTCCCAATAAGCAAATAGAAAACACTTCACTGAAGGTGCACGATGGTGGTCTGGCGTACGCCCCTTCCCGTTCCTTGTCCATGCCCATTCTTATGCACGATCCTCTGCCAATGCTTGTGCCTGTTCCTGTGCCAGTGTCTATACCTTTGCCCTCCGTTCTCGTAGCCGTGCCCGTGCCCGTCTGTGCCACCGCTAGTACCCGTGCTGCAGCGTGCCAGTGTCCATGACAATGCCCGTGTCTGTGTCCATGTCCGTGATTCTGTTCATGTCCATGTCCATGTCCAAGTCCATGTCTGTGACTGTGATTGCCCGTACCTGCGTCAATGCCCGTGTCTATGACTGTGCCTGAGCCAATGAAGCGTGCTGGTTCCCATGCATGTGTATGCGTAGAGTCATGAGCAGAAGTTTGCAGAATGCGGGTTTGCGGGAAAAAATTACTTCTACGTTGGCTTGCTGGCAGTCAGCTGATATTTGTTCCAGCATATAAAACGCGCATGTGTCCTCATGCGTCTACGCTTTTCATTCACACTTTGGCTGACCAGTACAGAAGTAGAGTCTTTTCCGCGATCCGCATCGCGCACACATTTGTCCATGACTGCACCTGTGTGTACGTGGCCTCGCCAGCTTCGGACAATACGAACTGTTCACCCCAAGTGCAATCTATAATTTGTGGTTGCCAGTGAAAAATCTTGCTGTCTTGGAAGAAGCAGTGGGCGATAGCAGTGCTGAATCGTACCATAACAATATTGTTCGCATATGTTACAATAAAAGCCACGTTCAATAAGCGCACTTCGCAAACGTTCCTCCGCAGCGGTGGCCTAGTGGTTGAGCATCCGCCTCGCATGCGGGAGGTGCAGGGTTCGATCCCCAGTGCCGCCGGGTACCCACCGGTGATACAATGGGTACAAGCTTTCCCCTGGTCTTGTGCTCGGCTTCTTTAGGGTGAAATTCTTGGGAAATAGGTCTCTGACCCCACCTTGTGCAGAGAAAAACTACCTTGTGCAATGAAAAACTACCTTGTGCCATGGCGCTCTTTGACCAAAGCTGCCCTTGCGACATAAAAATTCATCATAAATTCATCATCAGCACCAGCAGCGAACGTTCTTCTCTGGCTCGCAAAAAAAAAAATCAA
>JARKHS020011568.1:0-14182 GCA_030143305.2 Amblyomma americanum | reverse complement strand
GTGTGTGTGTGTGTGTGTGTGTGTGTGTGTGTGTGTGTGTGTGTGTGTGTGTGTGTGTGTGTGTGTGTGTGTGTGTGTGTGTGTGTGTGTGTGTGTGTGTGTGTGTGTGTGTGTGTGTGTGTGTGTGTGTGTGTGTGTGTGTGTGCGCGTGTGTGTGCGCGTGTGTGTGTGAAAAATAAATACCCTTTACGAATCAAGTCCTCGGGGTCCTGTGTGCACTAGTAATATGTAGATATTACAGTGAACGAAACAACCAAGCCTCCGGCTTTATTACAGAAGAAAAATTACTAAGATATTGTTTGCGCACAGGCTCACTTTCTTTTATTTTTTTTTACCGGCGGCGCATAACACCCCCCGAAATATATTTCTAGCTACAGACTGATGGTGGTGGCTATAGACGTCATGGCAGCGGTACAGGACATATACTGGGCATTTGCCTGACGCGCTGGAGGCGGTGCAAACTCATGCTGGTGAGGACGGTGGCAGAGCTGGGCTTGTTGGGTGCATGTTGGTCACTGATATAGAGCGGGCGGCTGGAACTCATAATGATGATGGTAGAAACAGGGGTGGGCGATTATGCTAGCTGGTAGCGCTGGATCTGATGGACGATATTGCGCACAACTGCCCGCATTTGCGCACCACGCGTGCCACTCGCAAAAATGATTCGGATGAGGTAGAAGAAGAGCGAGTTTGGATCGGTCAATTATGAAACAACAGCGCTAATAAAGACGGGGACGAAGGTAAAGGCGGCACAACGAGCGCTTACTCTCAATTAACTTTATTTGACATCAAATGCAATTCATACGCATTAGCGTCTGGAAAATTGTATGAAAGGAAGGAGAAGTCCAAGCTGAGAGCTCAGTGGAATGTATATGTGGTTTGTTGTTGTTGTTATCTATGACTTCGCACTAATTCTTCCTTTTCCTTTCATGCAATTTTTCCAGATGCTCATGCGTATAATATGCATTTCATATCAAATAAAATTAGTTGTGAGTCAGCACTCTTTGTGTCGTCTTTACTTTCGTCCCCTTCCTTACTAGCGCTGTTGTTTCATAATGGTTCGGGTGATATTTGAATAGGTTAAGGTATAGTCTGCGAAGTTCCGGGCCATGCAGATCCGTAGGCGATCGCTACATTCTATCGGCGTTCTGACGGCGGGCATGTCAAAAGTATACGTAGCGTGAACGCCTCAGCATCGCGCCCCTTCGAATTATGGGCCAACGCCTTGGAGCATACCCTGCAGACCCAGCCAAGAAATGTACCCCGACGACAAACTCACCAGCTATGCCGCCTACAACCAACCGGTGGCGCCGGATCTCCGCCCGAGCACCGCCACACTCGTACACCCCAACCTCACCGCCAATCAGCTCGATCTGACTACGCCGAAGTCCCGCACACTTTTGTGAAGGCCCTTCCCAACAGCCGAACCCAATCCCCGCTTAACATCCTAAATCTGTACATCCCCCCAAGTGACAAGGGCACCAAGGTAGCCACTCTCCTCCGCAAGTCCTGTGCGGCAACGTGGAATGAGGTGCTACTTATAGTGGGCAATTTTAACGCATCGCACGCCGAGTGAGAATAGGTATATCCCTGCAAAGCCTGCAGTCGCAAAGTAGAGAAGCTGTGGGAGACAGCCCAGACGCTGGGTCTCACGCTACTCCTCGAGCCCGACCGACTCACCCGCTTCGGCAGCCGCCGCGGTGGATCAGTGGTTAAGGCGCTCGGCTGCTAGCCCGAAAGACGCGGGTTCGATCCCGGCTGCGGCGGTCGAATTTCGATGGAGGCGAAATTCTAGAGGCCCGTGTACTGTGCGATGTCATGCATGCTAAAGAATCTCAGGTGGTCGAAATTTCCGGAGCCCTTCACTACGGCGTCCCTCATAGCCTGAGTCGCTTTGGGACGTTCAACACCCATACACCATAAACCATCACCCGCTTCGGCGACAACGTCACGCAATACAGCTGTCCCGAATCTCGGTATGAACGTAGGTAGCGATCACTATGTTCTCAGGACTACCTTTACAGCCACACTGAACAAGGCCCACCGTCGCACAGTCGCACACACCAACTGGGACGTTTTCTGGTACGTCAGAGCTGAGCGTCCGCAGAGCCCCACAAACGGCCTCGACACATGGAGAGACACTGCTCCACGGCGCCGCCAACGCCACCTACATGGCTACCCAGGAGGAGTATGGCGCTACCACCGACGTCATACTCATGCACATGTAGGAGGCCCAGCGCAGCCTTCACGCTCGCTGGCTTCGACGCAAAGACAACCGCCCTCTCAAGCTTCGCCTCACTCGCCTCGAACGAGAGATCGAAGCCTGCTCTGCCAAACTCAGTCAGGAGCAATGGCACCAGACTTGCGACCACCTCAACAGGCAGTTGGGATGCAAGAACACGTGGTTTCTGCTCAAGCACCTGCTTGATCTGACACATGCCAGGTCTGCATCCCACAGGAATCTCAACCGCGTCCTACACGCGTTTCAAGGCAACAACGAGGAACTCCTCGTTACATTGAAAGACAAATACATCGATACCTCCACCGACATTCCCATCTTCTCGAAATACACGGGATCTAAGAACCCAGACATGGACAGATATATCACGGCGTCAAAAAGTCCACGCCGCCCTCAACCACATCAAGACTACCGCGGCTGCCGGCGACGATCGCATCACCAAGAAGTTCCGCAACCTCGACGACCATTCGGTCAAAGCACTTGCGGACCATTTCAACCACCACTGGCATGAAGGTCGCCTTCCATACTCCTGGAAGCATGCCAAGGTAATCTTCATACCCTAGCCATGCAAACGACTCAAGCTGGGCAACCTCCGGCCCATCTCGCTCACGTCTTGCCTGGGGAAGGTTATGGAGTACGTAATTCTACACAGATTTCACACCCACATAGACAAGGAGGACCTATCCTCCCCACCACCATGAATGGTTCTCGGGCTAGACTCTCCACCAGGAAATCATGTGGCGGATACAACACTACATACTCGACCCGGGTCCATCCGGGTCACACGTACCATTCTCGGCCTCTACGTTAGGAAGGCTTTGGACAACGTGTCGCACGTCTCGATATTGACCAACCTCTCCAAAATGAATGCATGTACCCGGCACCCGCACCTACACCCGCCGCGGTGGCGCGCTCGGCTACTGATCCGGAGTACCCGGGTTAGAACCCGACCACGGCGGCCGCGTTTAGATGAAGGCGAAACGCAAATGCGCCCGTGTGCTGTGCGATGTCAGTGCACGTTAAAGACCCCCAGGTGGTCGAAATTATTCAGGAGCCCTCCACTACGGTGCCTCTTTCTTCCTTTCTTCAGTTGAGATGTTGAATGCTACAAGGTGGGGTTAGCCTTGCTT
The DNA here is from genome assembly GCA_030143305.2 of Amblyomma americanum. Taxonomy (NCBI): domain Eukaryota; kingdom Metazoa; phylum Arthropoda; class Arachnida; order Ixodida; family Ixodidae; genus Amblyomma; species Amblyomma americanum. Next base: position 10,813 of record JARKHS020011568.1, on the reverse strand, counting down.
TATCTGCCGGCACCTGCTCCACCGTAGCGTCCCTTCCGTATTAATAATGTCCTAAAGCCTGTCGCATCTACCCCGCTATGCGCACAGTCTCTTATAATAGCACACATTCTCTCCCGCAGTCACCACCTGTGCACACAATCAACCCACACAGTCCACATCACAGTCCACTCCAGAAGTCACCATCTATGCACATATTCAGTCACAGTAGAATATCTTTTACTCCCTCCTTTACCATTTCCCTTACGGCGCGGTTAAGGTGTCGCCAATATGTGAGACAGATACTGCGCCATTTCCTTTCCCCAAAAACCAATTTTCAATTTTCATAAATATGAAAAATGGAGGGAGAAAGAGAGGAAAGGGAAAGGATTTCGCGTTCAAGTGCAATCATGTAATTTTACCCCAAGGGTGTAAGATTGCATGATCTGCAAAAATCATATAAAAGGCATGAGCTAAGATAGAAAAAAACATGCGGGATTGAGAAAAAAACAAAAAGCTTTAGATATCAAAACAAATTTTCTGCAGAAGTCACACCTAAAGCCAGTCAGCGTTCTTCGGTTCGGGAGGGTATAGGTGCAGGTGTTTGGGGCCAAGGAGTGGATGGCTCTGTACCCAGTGTCTGATTCTTGTGCGAGTATCGGAATGAGTTCTCGTTCCCTGTTGAGAGGGACAACTTCTCCCCGTTGAACAATTCCAGATTATGTTGTCCAATGTGGCAGAAACGAAAATCAAAACTGGTTGGATGAATGAATGGAAACAACTTTTATTAGACGAAAAAAATCTTCCAGGGTGGTCCCCTACTGGTCCAGGAGCCGACGGGCTTGCGCTTCACATAAAGCCCGATCCACCAGCTATTTCTGGCCGACCGGCTTAGCGGTCCGTAAAGCAGCCTCCCAGGAAAAAAATTGGCAGCGGCTTAGCCCGACTATGCCCGGATATACATAGCGAGAGGTACGTTTCCCTGGCTGAGCTTGTCTTTCGGAAACTCGAATGGTGTGATCAGTCACACGACGGGCCTTCACATCATCTTCTGTTGGTTCCCGTTGACTGATGCCTTCCATAGGCTCCATCTCGGCGGCTATGCGCCGTCTATCACGCTCGGCAGCCTGGCATCTCAGTTTGGCAAGGCGTTCCTCTCTCTGTTCGGGCGTCTCTGCTGCTCTCCTCGCTGTCTTACGCTCATGCTCTCTTTGTTGAGTAGCCAACTGCTCCGCGGCAACCTCAGGATCGGAAGAGTTCTTCTCGGAATCTTCTCTTGTCTATACCGCCGTTTAGCAGCGGCTGGACTCTCCTTCTCTGCATACATGTAAAACGTTGTGAGGCAGACGCCCATTACATCTCCGCTTTTTATAAGCAATGCTGCGCATGCTACGTGCGGTTCGGGGGATGGAGCGGCGTGCGACGAGCGGCGACGAAAAACGCGGCGCAGCCGTGGGGCCTCTCTGGTTACCATGGTATCGGCGCATGCGCACAACTGCTCAACCGCGTGACGTCACGCTCGGCTTTGACGGTGAACGGCGACGGCGAAACGGCCGCACTTTGCTCCTCTTAGGTTCCCACGGTAACGGCGCGTGCACACAACTGGAGTCTTCCATGTACCGCGAAATGTTCGACTGGTAGCCCAGTGTAGCTCTCGCTACAAAATGAGTGGGATTGGGGTGGGGGTACTGCCTGTGGGGAAGGACATTCGCAAAGGTAGTGGAAAAGTGTGGATCTGAGCACGCCACAAGTGTGCAATGAGGAGTAAAGGTGGGGTGAAAGTATGAGAGAGGGTAGGGTGAAATAAAGCAGCCCGTCTGTAATTGCCGCCATGTGGCGCTGGATAAGGGCGACAAGGTACTCTGGGGGGGGGGGGTCGTAATGTCTTGCGACTGTGTTTGTAGAAAGTGGTGATATGTAAAAGGCAGTGTTGGCGGTAACGCGTTACAAGTAACGGCGTTACCGGTAAGGCGTTACTTTTTTCGGTAACTTAATTAGTAACGTACCCGTTACCATTTCGGAACTGTAACGGGAAACGTACTTACGTTAACATTTTTCGGTAACGTGAGGTGTCACGTTAATAGTTACTTTTTGTTCCATTTGTGACCCACTCCCCCCCCCCTTTTTTTTAGAAAAAAAAGCGCACAGCACCTAAAGTGATGTAAATAAACAAAACGTACAGGTGCTCTCGACGACCCTTGTTGCAGCTCGCATGCATGCCAGAAAACACCTGCCCCTGACGACGCACCCAACTATAAAAAAAAGACAGAATAGATGCATTCAGCATGAAATAGGCGCAGCAACACGCATTCACACGCTTGCCTCCACCGACCTCCCCTTCCCAAATCACTCACACACACAACTCTTAAGAGTGGAAGCATGCCGAGCATTTTGGAAGATCAAATTTTTTAGAATTATACCTTAAATTTGTGACAGTTGAGCGATGTCTTCTTATGAAGTTAGAATTGATGATGAAGCGTCATTTTCTGTTTAATGTCGCATTCAGAAAGTGGCTTCACCATGTGCCACAGAGTTACAAGCCATCACATGTAACTCTACAAGCAACTTTAGGCCACTATACATTGCTAAGCTGCTACATATTTGCGCAAAGTATACTCGTGAAATCAGTATTTCGCGTAGAATCTTGTTTGGGTTAAAAGTTTTGTGAGAAATGTGAGCTTTATAAAATTGTTATCGTAAGTTCTTAATTCGAAGACAAATTAAAATTAATGGCCAAGAAGTAACGGCAAAGTAACGTGCGGTACTTTTTTTCGGTAACGGTAACGATAGCGCGTTATCTTTTTTCTAGGTAACGTAGGAAGGTAACGCGTTCCTTTTTTTTAGCGTAACGACTAATGTATCTAGTTACTTTTTTTCGGTAGCGCCTACAACACTGGTATAAAGGGGCCTCTTGGGCAGAGTTGGGTGCCGGATCGTCCGGGGTCCGGGAGGAGAGTTCTCGAGCCAGCGCATGAACGCGCTCATTACCGGGGATCGAGCCATGCCCAGGGATCCGTAGCTACGCTGGTGTCGCCAGCGGCGCTGATGAAGATGAAGCTGCGGGGCGCGCCCTCGCTCGCGCAACACACAACGCATTCGGCAACCGGCCTGGCCAGCAACGTCGACAGCCCGCTCTGCCGGCTCACCAGCCGCGGCTACCGGGACCTCCAATAAATGTGGTTCACCCTCCACATCTGGTGGCCCGGACGGGATTCGAACACGCAACCTTCTGCACGCAACAGCCCCGAGGCAAGCACGCAACGCCGCTCCCACCGGCTCTGCGCTCCTGCCCGTCCTGTCCCTCCACTTGGCCTTGCCTCTGCACGCCCACAGTGTTCGCACCCGGCTTTCGGCAGCTTTTCATCGCTATGTACGCACCTCCTATCACATCCGGTGAGCTCCTTCAGCCGTATCACCGCCCCTTCCTTCCTCGGCTGCCCGGCCTGCCCGCGTCTTATGCCAGGGACCCCGTTTTGTGGCTGGCGCTGCTGGACTCGCACTTTCTTGTCAACTATGTGTCCAGCCAGCTGCTGCGCTATCAGCACGCCAGCCGCGAACTGCCACGCAGCCTCCTGGCCCAGATATTTACGCCGACTACAAGAAGGGCCTGACGGTGTATTTTGGCTTGGAGCTCCCGCCCACACTCTGCCCTGCTGTTCCGGGCTCCGAAGCTGCGCCGCCAACTCGCGACCACTGGCCGAGTCCCCCCTCATAGCTGCTTCGGTTTTCCCTCTGCCAGCTACTCCACCGGAGCCGCTCCCCGCACCGGTCTGTCCCCTATCGCCGCCACCGAATGAGCCCCCCACCCACAGTTCGGCAAATGGCACGCGTCGGTCTCTTGCCAACCTGCTCAACCAGCTGTCTCATCCTACACCCCGGTCTCTCCCAAGTTTTCTCCACCGGCCCCTACGGACGGCCATCCACCTGCGCCCTCCTGTCTATGGACCTCCTTCACCCCGCGACGTCACGAAGATGCGGTGGCGCTGATGTTAGCAGCGACTTTCGCATGGTAGGCAAAACAGGTTCCGCTTGCCCGTGCCGACCGCAGCTGCCGCAGCTACCGGCGGCTGCTTCAAGCCTGTGCACTGCAGAAGCAGCATGTATTGACCAGCTGCGTCACTGCTGGATCCGCGTAGTAGCATAAAAAATATTAAATTAGCCTCGATATGGTTTCTCGCGGATAAATGCCGCATTCGGAAACTGGCTAACAGGCATTGGGCCACGGTAGTAAAGCGCGAAGTCTGGGAGTCGATTGGACACTGCCACTCAATGCACTTAATAGCATGCAAGTTACTGCGTTCATTCACCTGAACTGCAGGATAGTAGGCTGATAATTGCTCAAGGAAAAAAAAAGACATATGCAGCTGCACACGTACTTGTCACCTTGAGCCGGAGTGCACGGGGCGCCGACAGGCTCACTCGCCCCCAAGGAATTCGTTTTTTTTTATTAGTAGCACACCATGTTTTAATGGCGCGTTTTATGACATTTAATATTTACTTGAAACTATTTCTTGATATGACGACGTAATTATTTCATTCGAGTATAAAGAAGTCTGGTAAGTTGTGTCAATCTTGCGCGGTCGCATTGGTGTGCTTAGAATGGCGTACCTTAAGTGTGCTAAACGCCATATGCTTTTTCATTGCATCATGCATGTGTCATGTTCCATGAGGTAGTACATGATCGCGAAGCTTGTTTGGAAAGAAGCAGCCGCAGGCGTGCTACTAACAGACACGTGGCGAGATTGAGAGGGGACGCGGCAATGAAAAGTGTTTTCGTTATTCATGCATGCGATATGTAACTGAACTTGGTGCAAGTATGAAATTCCTACGCTAGTTTGAGTCATTCCTTTTATTTATAGCTACACCTGGTGCAGTTCTGGGTAATATATAATTAACACCGTCGTCAAGTCCCCCCAAGGTCTCAAATAATTGAGTAGATAGTGCGCAGTTTTTTTTAAGCCAGCATGTACATAAAGCCCTGTTCTGTACGATGACGCGATTAGTTCTTTTTCTATATGATCAGTACTTATGCATGCATAGTTACATGAAAACGTTTCGTACAAGAAATAACTAACACAGTACTACTGCACGTGTAGGAAAAAAAAACGGGAGATTTATTACGCTCCTCAACGTCTCGGGAATAGTTTGCGACAAATGGAATCATTTGATTTTCATGCGAATTACGAAGGTGAGTGATCCAGTCGCAGAAAATGTGAGAGGTCACACAACGAACCTTAAAGTTTATTCCCTCGTTTATGGCATCTTCGCTTTCGCTTTGGTCAAAGAAATGCGGCACTGAAATCAAAGAAATTACCTCACAATTTTTGACGACCACAGTTCTAAAAAGCGTAATTTATAAATATGTACTCCATATTTTGCTATAATTTTTCGTCACGAAACTAGACTTCAGGGCTAGGAAAGAAAATAATTCTAGAAATCAAAAATTTTCACCAAATCGACCAGCTTAACAAGAGGACAAGTCAGCCTGGCTGGTGCGTGGTCATGCGCCTAAAAACAACGCTAAGCGAGACAGGGGATCAGGGACACGACGCTGTCCCCACTTTTCGCACAGCGCGACACGTACTAGACGATGAGCGCATGTCTGCTCCGACGAAACAAGGCCAGCGCTTCCCCTCACTATTGTCCCAGTGCAGAGTGCAAAACTAGTGCAGTGACACTAGTGTAGAGTGTCAAAACTTGTTTTATTCAATGCCTAGCGCATAAATAAACGGCAGGAACGCTTTCTACATGTTTACTACTAACCATATATACAATACAGAGGCACACTATTTCTCTTTATAGTGCGCACGTGACCAACGCGAGCTCGTGTACTTCAACAAATTACAAGTAGGAAGCATCGACCATTGCTATGATTCGCAGAAACTGGAAACGCGCCTACAAGCCTTGAAAACCCGCGCTCAACACCTATCCGCGACGCCACTTCCCGACCTTTTGCCTACCACGAACTCGCTAGCGACTGCAGCGCCACCTCGTTTGTTTACAAACATGCAGGAGGGGCGCCTCCTGCCCAGCCCTGCCTGCCAGCAGTGGCGCCTGCCCTTGAGCCATCACCAGAGGAACTCTCTTTCGACCCAGGCCCCTACTCGCTTCTGTAGTCGCATGTTCTCCTGCTACCTCGATCCCAAACACAGCAAGCCCATCTGTCCTTGTCGCGGGCGCGCATGCAAGCCACACCAAAGCCTTGTCGCGCATCACGCCCACCCTAACCGCCTGCTACGGATCCCTGCCCACCTGGCGCCTTCACGAGTTTGTGCCTCCGCGACATGCGAGATAGTCACCGAAGATGGTGCCATACTTGCGACGTATTGCAGCGTGCCCCAAGGTTGGCATCCCTTTATGCAGAAGAAAAACTTTTTTTCAGTCATTCGTACTACGCACATCGAATGAGTGGAATCACCTTTCTTCTTCGACGGCCACCATCACCGATCATCAATTATTCAAGAACGTTCTGGCTAACATTGTATAACTAGGATACATTTTATATTGTGTTATCTTTATTTTCTCCTCAACGCCTTAACTAACAATGTATATGTAGAAGTCATGTTTGTACCTTGTCTGTTTCATTAACTCCAGTTTGTTAAATTTATTTCACTTTTTTGTAACCACTCCTCTGTATAATGCCGTAGTGGCCCTGACGGTATAATAAATAAATAAATAATTACAACACCACCAATGGACTCAGCACTACTGCATGCTTCCTTGCTTCCTTCAAATTCCGACCCTTACGTCGCGGACTTGTTTCCTCTATTCTCAGCAAACAGTCCCAACCCCACAGTGGGCTCACGTGCCGAACGGACGGGCAGCAAGCTGCAAGCTTCGTGGTGAACGCGCCTTGTATGTGCGCTGCGTTCGACGCTCACCGCGTGATTCCTGCGTGGCCGCACGGCCCCACTGCGCCCGAACGAGACGAGCGGGAGGCACTGATTTTTGTCTTCATATAAGTGACTTAGCCCCGCCGCGGTGGCTCAGTGGTTAGGGCGCTCGACTACTGATCCGGAGTTCCCGGGTTCGAACCCGACTGCGGCGGCTGCGTCTTTATGGAGGAAAAACGCTAAGGCGCCCGTGTGCTGTGCGATGTCAGTGCACGTTAAAGATCCCGAGGTGGTCGAAATTATTCCGGAGCCCTCCACTACGACACCTCTCTCTTCCTTTCTTCTTTCACTCCCTCCTTTGCCCTTCCCTTACGGCGGGGTTCAGGTGTCCTACGATATATGAGACAGATACTGCGCCATTTCCTTTCCCCCCAAAAAACCAATTATTACATAAGTGACTGACTGACTGATGTTGCTGAGAGGAAGAAGGAAAATGAAAGTGCACGGGCCAGCCTACTAGCACAAGCTGAGCCACGCTCGCAGCCGCGTGCTGAAAACAGGAGCGGTAGGAGAACGCGCGCGTTCGCACGGGGAGTCAGACGTGCTGGTCGTCGGCTCCGGCGATTTTTCAGCCGGAGCAGCGGAAGTTTCCGCCTGACCCTAGCAAGATCATCCCCAACGTGCACCGAAAGCTGTCGGGAACATCTGGACACCAGTTTTTTCCAAGGTGGGCCCGGTTAAACCCCCTTTTCGGGCAACACATGGCCCGATCGGGCCGGTGGCGCGGCTAGGCCTAACGGCCGAACCGGTACCCGGCACATCGGGGCCTCTGGCCACTGACGCCAGTATGGCTGCTACGCAAATCTCCTGCCGAGGCTACGACCCCGAGAACATGCACTGGACAACGGTTAACCCAGCGGAAACCGAAGGCCCAGTTTCGGCAACGGTTACCCCAGCGGCACCCGGAGGCCCAGATTCGGCAAGATTTCGCAGCGCCGCGTTGAACGCCGCAGTGCTGCGCCGAGCGCAAGACCAAGCCTTAAAGCCGGCGTCCGTAGACGCGGCCGGCGTTCACGCCGGAAACCAGCAGTCACCCGCCCCGCGCGCGGCGGGCCGCAGTCGGCGACTGCTCACGAAGTGGAAACCGCCTGTTATTCCCAAGCCTGCTCCAGACGACTACGTCGTCGTCATCAAGCCCCGGACCCGCGTCTCGTTGTACGAGACTTTCCAGGAGACCGGCTACGGCCGGGCGTTCACGGCTCTCCTGGGCGCGCAACCCGCAACAGATCTTACCATAATACCGGTAAGAGAACAAAACCTCATTATTGTTCACACTGCGAAACCTGAGCTAGCCGACCGTATCATCGGCGAATTTGAACTTAATGGACCCGACGGGAAGGTCCCCCTTGTGGGGCACCTGCGCCAAGACGACAAGGACGTCTGCTACGGCGTCATTACCGTCCGTAACTCTGAAACTACGGACTCGCTCCGTACTAGGCTCCAATGGCGCTTCGGCACCATCGTGGAAGTGCGAAAATTTGGGACATCCAACAAAGCGAGACTGACTTTCGCCGGAACAGAGAAGCCACGTTTCGTGCACTACGACTCGGAGCTTGTACAAGTTAGGCCTTACCAGCGAACCATTCCAGCCTGCCGACATTGCGGTGTGGTCGGCCACCGCGTGGACGCCTGCCCCGGCCAGAGGCTGGACCGGTGCGGCCTGTGCGGACAGCAGGCTCTACTCGTTGAGGGGGTGCGGGCCCCTCACCAGTGCAACCCAAAGTGTTCAGTGTGCGGCGCGGCCCATGCCACGGGGGGCCCAGCGTGTACTGCTAAATATCGCGCTATCCAGCCCACGCAGGCCGAGCGCGGGCGTAAATCGAAGCGAAACCGACGCAAGCGTGGCAAGCGTCGCCCGGACAAGCTGAAGGCCAAGGCTGCCGACCAAGCCATGGACCAGCCTGTGAATTCCTCTACTGGGAGCCAAGGGAAACCTCCAGCTGCGCCACCGCCGCCTCAAGCCGGTGCAGCGAAGCCCCTCGGACCTCCCCAAAACGGCGGCTCCAAGACGTGGGCAAACGTTGTCAAGCAACACTCCCAGGTGAGCGGCGCCGGCAGGGCAGCTTCTCCCTTCGCTCCCCCTTCCCAATCCCAACAACGGCCAATCTCTGCCGAACAAAAAGAAATATCTGCTCTCCGCGAGCAGGTTGCAAATTTTCAAAAGCGCCTCGCAATAGCGGAGGCCCGCCAAAATTCCCCCAACCACACCTCTGCCTCACCCGCAGCAGAGGCAATGGAAAGCGACGCAACCCCTTCAGGACAGGCTGCGCATGCCCTCACGGCACTCGAGGCGAGAGTGAGCGCGCTCGAAACTCAAGTTAACAACAGAATATCCGCATTGGAAACGCAAATCAATGCCACACTTACGGCGGCACTCAACAAAATTAGCCACCTTGCGGCATCTATCCCGAACCTCATAACCGCTCAGTTCGCTCAACTCACCCGCGCTCCCAAGCGCGCTGGCCCGCTCAAAACCTCCGCAGGCCGGCAGCTCAAAGCGTCTAGGCGTCGAATCGCCGGAGAAGAAGAAGAGGTCCCCTGTGCCATCCTCAGTACAGAGAACGCTCCTCTCTTTGGAGCCACTGGCTCTCAAGCCTCCTCTCTCCAAACTCACAACTCTACCCTTGATCATGGCGGGCGCCCCTAGAAATAGGAAGCATCCGCGAAGCAATTCGATCCCTATTCAAATTGTACAGTGGAACTGTCGCGGATTCAAGGCACGCACAAAGCGAGCCGATCTACGCCTTTTCCTTACAACGTTCCCAGAATTACCTGCTGTGGTGGCCCTTCAGGAGCCAGGAAATGGCGCCACCCTTGCCAGTTACACGGTGTACCAGCAGGATGCGCATAGCTGCCTCTGCGTACATAAAAATTACACGGCCTCCCAGGTTGACCTGGATCTTAGCGCTACTTTCTCCTATGTAATGGTGACGATCCTTCCGCTACGCAAACAGGACCCCCCATTGCACATACTCAACATTTACTGTCCCCCAAAGCTACCAAATGTTACATTCGCAGATATCTTCAGCCGGGCTTTGAAGGTCGCGAATCGGGATCCCCTCATAATCGTTGGGGACTTTAATGCTCCCAGCACCTTATGGGGGTACACACGTGAAGAGAAACGCGGACGCAAGTTGGCGGAGCTTGTTTCCACACTGGGCCTTACTCTTCACACGGATCCCGCGCAACCCACTCGTATAGGTAACTCCGTTACACGCGATACGTGTCCGGACCTCACCTTTACGAAAAATATTCGCTATGCAGATTGGAGGAACACCGAGGAATCCCTCGGTAGTGACCACTGCATAATTACCACTACAATCCATACCAAGCCACTCACAAGACCACAGGCCAATGCAAAACTACCCGACTGGACCAAATTTAGGAACAGTTACACCAATCCTCAATCGATAATGGACCAAGGATACTCAACGTGGTCCCAACACCTAGTATCCCACTTGAAATCAGTCGAGCAAAATGTTCAACTCTCAGAGGCGAGCCCGGCGGTGGATAACCACCTCCTCCACCTCTGGGAGGCACGACACAGCCTAGTCCGCCGCTGGCGTCGTCAAAAACACAATCGGAAACTCAAAATTCGAATTGCGGATATCACCCAACAGGCGGCACAATACGCGGCCCAACTCGCCGACTCCAATTGGGTGCACCGATGCAACACTGCAGCTCGGCAAATGTCGAGTCGGAGTACGTGGCGCCTCTTCCGCGCTCTTATTGATCCGGCACAAACCCGTACTGAGACACAAAAACAGCTTCAAAGGGCTATACATAACTTCACTGGAGACACGGCCAAACTGGCCGATGCGCTCCGCGACCAATATTTGAGTATACACCAGGATCCCCGTGGTCAGGCGTACTCGTATGCCGGTTCCGAGAACGCGGATTTGGATCAACCGTTCCAGCTCCATGACCTAAAAGCAGCCCTGGCT
>JARKHS020011567.1:0-65502 GCA_030143305.2 Amblyomma americanum | reverse complement strand
CGCCATAACCTCTGAGCCACCGCGGCGCGCTACTGCTGCCCTAAAGAAATTAAATTCAGACTCATTACTTTATGCATAAACGGCTCGGCTGGGTAATATAACAATTCTGTTTCCAACCTATTCTATTTTAATTACATATGCCTTTCGTCGTTGTCTCGAACGACGGGATGCAGCAGGCGCAGCGGACGATAACAACGTAGGAAGAATAGAACAAAACTACTCCTTTTGGGAGCACTGGGCACCTCTGCTGCACAAGCAGCGCTTAGGCTTCAGAACGTGCAAACTGGGAGAGAGGGTGGTGTTTTAAGAGCTCGAAAGGAACGGGTCGCGGCCAAGCTATTTAGCAGTTCAGGCCCAGCCGGTCGAGAATGCGCGCGTTCAGTGGCCGCGCGCACATTTTGTGCAAGTTGGAATGGCGCGGTACAGCGGGCTGCTTGGACTATCTATAAGCAATAGAGCATAACCGAGGGTTTACAATGTAGACAACATGGGCGAGGACCAACGGGCAAAGCTTATAAAGTCCGAGCATATAAAGTCCTGCACGGATGTTCTGCGTGACCGCTGAACCACCAGTACAGCCACTGCTCATCGTTAGGCGAAATGGAGCCCCAAAAAAACTGTATTATTCATGGACGCGTCCGAGCATTACTCATCCGCAATGTCTAGTCGCCGGGCTCTTTCGCAAGGACGCCCTCCTGGCGGCCTGCATGCCCACCTGCACGCCTGCAAGTCTGCCTTGTCTAGTCCCTTTCATTCTTCGCGAGAGATGAAATACTGCTCTAGTACGGATCTTTTTTTTTTAACATTCTCGGTAAGGATAATCGTGTGCGCAGTTGAAGGACACGTACGCGTCTGAACGTACATCTTTGTCTAAAATGATCGCAATATGTGCTTTTCTTTTCCTCGAAGAGTCTTCTTTTCCTCGAAAAGCACTCAAGGCTATTATATACGTAGTTCTGTGTGACAAGCATAATGATAAAACCAGCGACGTCATGTTCTTACGCCATTTTCAACTTGACCCAAACTGACCATGATTTCACGTCTGCTTAGCACTACATGCCTCCGGAGTAAATATCAGGCGCGCACTCAGTACATTTGGTTACTTGCGGTAAGGTTTCGAAAGGACTGAGGAAACTCGTGAAGCTCAGTGGCAGTAGACGATTTTTGTTCGATCTCGACATCCCGTTGTATCGGTGTATACGCTTTTTCTTTTGCTCAGCTGTAGCGCAGCATTATATGTGCGTGCGGCGGCGGCAGCAACTGCTTGGTTAAGAATGCGCCATAAATAGGGGCAACGAAAAGGGCAGACGATGCGAGGAAGCGGCGACGCAGTGCCCCGCCGGCCAGGGCAAACCAGCCTTCGGGGCGGCGCCAGCGCGATCGGCTGCTCGGGGACAACGCGAGCCTGTCCTTAGCGAAGTCGTTCGCGTGAGCTGATATCCGACTACAGCCGCGTTTTCTTTGCCGCCGCCGGTTCCCCCGTACAATAATAATCGAGCGCCCTCCCCTTCGTGCACGAGGGCAGCGCCCGAAGCCACTCGGCCAATATTTGCCGCGCAGCCTACATCGGGCCGCCGCCCGCTTCGTTTGGGGCTTGGGGTCCCGGCACATGTTGACGTTGGCTCACAAAGGACTGTGTCGTCCGTGTGCGCATGCGCCTGCCTCCCCTTACGCTGGGGTTGCGAGAGGCTGGAAACGGAAAGTGAGGGGGACGGGGGAGGGCGCCGGTGGTGCTCCGGCCGCTGAGTTGTATTCAGCACTACGCTATACGCCTAACCCCGCAGCGGTTCTTGCTGCTGCGATGCAGCGTGGAGTGCGGGCCGTGCAGCTGTTCTTCCGTGGCGTGCCACGAACCGTCCCAATGGAAGATGTGTCGGCCGAACATGATTTCGTGAGGCGGAACCGAACGCTGTGCACCAGTAGTGCAATTACGTTGCGCAAATACCTGCGCTTTCGTTCTAGGACTGAATCGATTATTTGTTGTTGTTTTCTACTAAAAACAAAAAGTAAAAAAGAATAAAAGCAAAGTCACCGCAACCGTGGGCCAAAGGCCTGAGCGCTTCTTCACTTCAACAGACCGGGCGGGAACTGTTAAGCTGTGTCGATACATGCGTCGTGCCTGTGCTCGTCGTCGGACATCGCTTGTTGGTGGATTATAGGCGTAACAAAGACGTGTCAGCGCCCGTTTTAGACTGAAAGTTCTTTTTTTTTCCCGCCGGTGTGCCTAAGTCCTTGCGACTTCGTTATCGCTTAGTAAGAATACGAAACACGTTGCCGTGCGTCAAGTCGCGTCGAGGATGTGTCAGCGTGATGAAAAATGGTGAACGGAAAGCAAAAAAACGGCAATAAGAAAAGCACACGTAGAGGCAGGCACTGCTGACCTCCCGTCCTTGCCAATTTCGCGGGATGACGTCGCGAAAAAAACTCTGCCGTGCTTTCTGGCAGCCAGGCCCCGTAGCGTGACGTGTGCTGGTTGGGGATAGAGCTTCCGTAGCGCTGCATGCAAGCAGACCGAGCCTGCGGCGAACGAACCGGGACCCTGGTCGACGGGCGGCGCCAGGTGATGCCCGTTCCCTTGCTTGGGTCGTCCGACGGGGTGAGATAGAACTGCGCGGCACAACCGACGAGGGGCGCACAGATGGTGGACCGACGGTGGCGCGTGCGGCGACCCCCGCTCGCTCAACAAAGAGCGGCCGAAGAGGGGGAGAGTGCCGCCCCGCTGCCCGCTGACAGAGCACGCGCCTCAGATCGACAAAAGAAAAAAAAAGAAGATGAGGGGAAAACGGGAGGCGCAGATAAACAAAGAAAAAATGCGCTATATGCTTTTTTCTTTTTGGCCCTTCATTTTCCTCCTCTTTAACGGTGTCGTTTAGGATTCACGCGTTAAAACGCTCTCGCGGAGAGAGACGACGAGAGAGGGGGGATAGTCGTTCAGGATTTCTGCTACTGGTCCTTCGGAAGCTATGAAATAAAAGGGTTTAAAGTGATTTCTCATCCCGAGCCATCAAGATTGCATCGACTGATGCTGACAGGCAACGCAGCCCTATAGCGTGTCGCGGGAAAGTTCTGGGGGACCGAGTACCACGTGACGCATGATTCGGTAGCGCACTCTTTACTCCGGCCTACCAGTGAGAAGCTAGCGCGCAAGGAATCTCTTCCGAGATGTGCAGTGACCACCCTTACAAAACACGGCATATGTGTTGCAAATTGGAACACTTGTGTTGTAAAGTGTCGCAAATCGCTCGTCGGTTACCATGTCCCGTACGTTGACAGGGAACTTCGCTGGGTGTCGTTTCCATCGCACTCCGTGCGTCGTGGTAACTTACATCCAGCCCTGCGGCTTGCTCCCGTCGCGGTGCGCCACCCGAACACGAACGGCCGAAAAACACGGGCATCGCTGGAAAGGGCGGGCTAGAGAAGATGCGAGTGCCTGTTCGGTCAGGCGAACGCGATACGGAAGCGGAGGTGTAACTCATTCTTGGCAAAATTTTTTGGGTACCTCCTCGAGGCGCTGGGACCCCGCTCAGTTCTTTCATACAGAGCCTCTCATGAACGAGTTTAGACGAAACCACTGAGGGTTACTGCTTGGCATGAGTATTTTCGTCGGTGTCCGTACGGCCGTGTGCTTTTCTTGTATGTACACTTGTCTTCACTCTATCCTATTTCTGTAACGTTTTGTCGTTATAAGCGAACGCACTTAGTCGCGTTCGTTAAGCTGAGAGTAAAGATAACGCTGACCATTGCCAAAACGTCCACAGCCTGCGCGAGAAATGCCGTGACTGCCCAGCAGCCGTTAACTTTTATCGCAAATTTCGACATCAGTGAATAAATGCATTTGGTGTGGCGCAGAAAGCCATGAAAAAATCTCAGCTGCTGCTCCCATGTTACGAGAGTAAAGTACATGCAGTTCACTCTTTCCCATGGGGCAAATAGGAAAGGGTTTTCTGACGTCATAGTCAGTTGCGGGGATGTTCTTGTGAGCCCAACATCCTCAGGATATCCGAGAATGTGCGGCTATCGGTGTTGTACGAGGGCCAAGCTCAGTTTATCGAAGTACGACTTTCGAGCTCAACTAGCTCATAATGTCTTCGGCCTCGCTACTTACTATTCAGGCGCAGCTATCAAACTTATGACCTCCAAAGCGAGTTGTTCAGCCTTCGTTTTTAAACCCCGTGGTCCCATCTTCTCTGCTATAAGGGCTCAACATGAAAAGCAGCTGCTCCGGATCGGTACCTCATATCATTCCGCGCCTCATCATTCCTTCAACTGGCGGAAAGCTTTCGTTAGATAAATAAGCTCGCAAGACAAATTTTGAAGAATTTTCGTGAGCAGCCGTGTTTTCAAGCAAGCGGCCTGGTTATTCACGATTAAACATAGCAACTATTCGTTGTTTATAGAGTACGACTCGCCGTCGCTTCAAATATGGCCGTCTCTGTTTTCTACACCTGAGCGTGGGCGACAATCGCGCCAGAAACCTGCGGCTGCAAGGATAGTGCATGGCTTGCCGATATAAATAACCCGCGTGTATTTCTAACGTCACGAGCTCTAAACGCTGCTTAGGGTCGCAATTCGCCGACATTTCGGCACGCCAAGCTATTTTGTCCGCGCCGTATACTATTTTGTGGCGGGTTCCTGCAGCACAGCTGGCTTTTTATTTATTTTTCAAATATACATGACGGCTTGCTGCACAATAATTCAAAGTTATAAATGTTGGTGGCACAATTTTCAAAGCGCATATGCTGTCCCCCAAGTTATCGCTGCACCGACTACCCAGAAAATGCGTCTGTGTGTGTGCGTGTGTGCGTGCGTGCGTGTGCGTGAGTTGATCTGTGAGGGTTTAACGTCCCAAAGCGACTCAGGCTATGAGGGACGCCGTATTGGAGGGCTCCGGAAATTTCGACCACCTGGAGTTCTTTAACGTGCACTGACAATGCACAGTACACGCACCTCTAAAATGTCGCCTCCATCGAAATTCGACCGGGATCGAACCCGCGTCTTTCGGTGTGTGTGTGTGTGTGTGTGTGTGTGTGTGTGTGTGTGTGTGTGTGTGTGTGTGTGTGTGTGTGTGTGTGTGCGTGCGTGCGTGCGTGCGTGTGTGTGTGTGTGTGTGTGTGTGTGTGTGTGTGTGTGTGTGTGTGTGTGTGTGTGTGTGTGTGTGTGTGTGTGTGTGTGTGTGTGTGTGTGTGTGTGTGTGTGTGTGTGTGTGTGTGTGTGTGTGTGTGGTGTGTGTGTGTGTGTGTGTCTGTGTGTTTCTTTTGCTGCTCTTCGAAAAATGCGTAATTATTTTAGTATGGAAAAAATCACAAGTCTCACACCACAGATATCGCGATCAAAAGAAATGCGTGCACAATATTTGCCAACACATTCGATTCGACATATTGACTTTTTCTGGCTTATTTCATTGGCCGCGTGTCGTTTCACATCCATTCTTTCTTTCTTTCTTTCTTTCTTTCTTTCTTTCTTTCTTTCTTTCTTTCTTTCTTTCTTTCTTTCTTTCTTTCTTTCTTTCTTTCTTTCTCTCTTTCTTTCTTTCTTTCTTTCTTTCTTTCTTTCTTTATGCTTCGCTCACTTATATGACACGCTTCAGAGGTGGGATATGTTAATCTCACTCCTGCATTTCATTCTTGCCACAAACATCGTTGCAAACTTCTCGCGTTTTAAAAGAACAAAGAAAGGAGGAAAAACTGCAAACTCATGCTAAACAATTTATAATGCCACAGAACTGCATTAAAGAAGGAAGTACTCAGGGCAGACGAATAGAAAACAATGAACTGGGAGCAGTTTTTCAATCAGACCTGAATTCTTCTAGTAAACATCGGAAATACTTTGTGCATCGCTGCGCGTCGGAAGAGCGCCGTCAACAAAAATAAGGAGCTCTACGGCGTGAGCAGAATACAGACAGGCCAATAAACGACGGCGGAAAGGTATGCGCAATGTATCGGAGAAAAGAGATTCCGAAACCACTTTAATAACCCTCGACCTATTTCTTTCCTATTCTCCGCTTCCCCTCCTGTTCTGTGCTGGGTCGCTCAAGCCGAGCATGTAAACACGTCGCGGGCATTGCCGAAAGAGCTGTGACGGCGCTCGTATGGCGCTCAGTGAATGTGCATGCTCGTCTGGGCAATGCTTATCAAACGGAAGCAAGATTCGATCAAACAGAACACTTTTTTCATTTGAAATAGGGGCGTTCCCGAATGGTTTTTGGAGGATATGCTAGCGATCGGCAAAAGAGACTCCGTCATTTTCCGCGCGTGCGTACGTCCGTGCGTGCGTCCGTGCGTGCGTCCATGCGCGTGTGCGTGTGCTCTCTCGCGCTTCCGTGCTCATAAAGGAATTTCGCTTGTACACGTAAGAGAAAACAGGCATTGCGGCCAACAGCAACAGTAAGACGCAGATACCGCATGGGGTCAATCAATTCCTGCCGACTAAATTAGCGAGTCGGTCATTAAAAGACTACGTTCGTCGCGGAGGTCCGCACAACGGTTTCCGTAAATTCCCAACAAATTCAAGTGACATTATGCAAGCGTTGGAAGCTATAGATAGCGCAACTGTACAGATTTTACGAGCATGCTTTGGCACTGCACAAGGTCAAAGGAAGGACGTAGCCTACTCAGCTGGGCCCAGTAACTTGTCGCGTGAGCCGAAGCCGTCCTTCAACTGAGGCAAGTTGGCCAAGTGGAGCACGGCAGACGGATGCCGAAGCAGTACGCGCGCGTCGTTACAAGCGGGTGAAACGCGCCCCACTCCGTTCGACGGCTCTGTAGTGTGTCTACTGTGGTGCATGCTACAGTAGCGTGACATTTCTAGCCACGTGTGGGCTACAAACGTAGTTGTGCATGAATTTGGAGCAGTTCGCGCTGAGCTATATAGGACATTGATGGCATACATGTGCGTGTCCAGACGAAGACAAGTCCTTGTGTCGAAACGTTGGCGAACGGACCATATACCTCTCTCCCGTCCTTTGTTTATTTTGTGTTGTCAAGAATTCAACCTTCCTTATCCTCTTTCTACATATCCGTGCAGTTATTTACAGTTTTACTTGTATGTTTATAGCCACTGCTCATCTATGTATATATATATATATATATATATATATATATATATATATATATATATATATATATATATATATATATATATATATATTAGCGGACAAGGTAAAGGAAATGAGGGGCTGGTTTGAGAAACTTATGTAGGGAGCGAACTGTCACCTAAACCAAGGTGCATAGAGGAATGTAATTTTTTATGTCTTGTGCTTAACAGTGGGATAATAATACTTCGATTAATCGATTGCTTAAAGAGAATTACTTATAAAGCAGCAGAAAAAACAACCATGCCGCCAGTGGGATCTGAACCCACGACCTCTGAATATCGCGTCTCATTGTTTTTTCTGCTGCTTTATAAGTAATTTTCTTTAAGCGATAGATTAATCGAAGCATTATCATCCCACTGATCAGCACAACGCATAAAAAAAATTACATTCTCCTATGCAGCTTGGTTTCGGTGACTGGTCGCTCCCTTCACACACACACACACACACACACACACACACACACACACACACACACACACACACACACACACACACACACACACACACACACACACACACATATATATATATATATATATATATATATATATATATATATATATATATATATATATATATATCTGTATCCTTCAACTTTCCGCCTTTATTTCTTTATTTGGAATAGAGGAAAGCGATGTATATCACTCTACCTCTATTCCATTACTTTGTGCTGGATGCCGTTCAGGCACCCGACGAGAATGCCGAAGTTTCTTCGGACGGGGCCCCCTGTTTCCTGCGTCTTGTGAAATAAATTGGCCACTGATACCGCTCCATGGTGTTCACTAATAGTTCACCCTTTGTGGACGATTAATTCACGGTGGCTGCCGTAAGCCTATATGCTCAGTCTCTCTCGGCTTTGGTGTGTGAGAGAGGAAGATACGAGCGTGAGGCGACGGTTTCTAGACCTGCGTGGTTGGCTCGCGCTCGCACAGCTTCCATTCCAGTTGGAACATAGTGCGAGACGGAGTCTGCCACCTGCTGTGCTCCACTCGCAATAGCGCGCAGAACGGTGACCCTCTTCCCTTTCCCTCTCTTTTTCGGCCGTAGAAACGACGGAACACCAGTGGCCGCTGGGTCCCCCGCGCGAGGTCACCATTGACGCCATCGCCGAGCACTCGTTCACGCTGCGCTGGAAGCCGCCCCGGCCGCACCCCAACAAGCACGTCAAGCTGCAGGGATACATGCTCACCTACGCACCCACCGGCAAGGCCGCCTTCGGTGAGTCGCACTCGTGGCCCCAGCGCCGCCTAGCTCGTTATCTGCACTGCTTGACATTTGCAGCTCGCACTGCGAAGCGCAGCAGAGAGTATGCCGAGAACTCAAGCAAGTTCTCGCCCGTCTCATGTTGTGAATGCGGATTTCGAAGCGTTTGGAAAGATAAATTGGGACACGTGAGGAGTTGGCTCAAATGTCGGCCGTTGCCCGCAGCTTGTCGGGCCATAAAAGTTGTCTTTTTTTTTTTACCCAGACACAGAATTTTTTCAGAGCTCGACATGCTTGAAGCAACCCTAGTCTTTGTGTTTGTTACAGTCAATAAGCGACCATGCACGAAAAAAGGCTCGGCGCCTCGTAGTTGTGTCGAGACAACAACTCTGCCTTCGTTCCCTTTCGCACCCTGTAGCTCCTCGCAACGCCTCGTGTTCCTCTTGTACTCTGCTCCTGCGCAGTTTTTCAGAGTGCGGGAGCTCAGGCCACGCAAGTGGCGGATGCTTGAGTTCCTTGTTAAGCGACAAAAGCATATAACATATAGAAAGTTTTCACGCACCAGAGTGCAGTATCGTGCGCCACACATGGAGGAACCACAGTCAGTTTTTTTTTCTTTTTTTCCGTTTCGCGGGTGTACGGCCCCAGTGCTCCAAGAAACCAGATAACAGAGCAGCGAGGGAGGCAGTGCGAAAATACGACCAAGAACAGGAACGGCAGAGTGGTTTGGCGCTGAAATTACCAACAATTTATGGAGATAAGACGCCGCGGTTGTTCAGTGGTTACGGCGCTCGGCTGCTGGCCCGAAAGACGCGGGTTCGATCCCGGCCGCGGCGGTCGAATTTCGATGGAGGCGAAATTCTAGAGGCCCGTGTGCTGTGCGATGTCAGTGCACGTTAAAGAACCCCAGGTGGTCAAAATTTCCGGAGCCCTTCACTACGGCGTCTCTCATAGCCTGGGTCGCTTTGGGACGTTAACCCCCCTCCCCCTAAACCCATAATTTTTTGCGGTAAGAGAGCAGCATTTATATGCCAGCCGGGACCCACGTGAGAACAACGAAACAAGATTAAAAAGCAATCGAGTAAAAACAATGCTCCTTCGGTGGATCTAAAGCACGTTACTCCACGAGCAAATAAAGAGTTAGAAACAGCGCATGCAGCCAAAAGAAACCCGAGCCAACGACTAACAAGAAAACAGTGCAGAATGAGGAGCAACGGTAAAGGCAGCAGCGAGAGCAGAGACATCGAAGCAAAAGCAGAGTCAGAAGTACAAGCTAACAATATGACAAAAACACCTTCAACTAAACATAACAGGTCGGAGCGAAAGCTGGGTCAGAACCGCAGCCACTGCAACTAAAAAAAAAAACTTAGGGCCTACTTAACCACATTCTTAAAGAAGAAGGTGCGATTGCAATTAGGTTGCCTGCTGTGGTGTCTCCAATGAGTGTCTAATGTTCTTGCAGCTTTTCCGATAAAACTCCGATTGGAACCGGTTCCATTGCTTTTATATGGTATGCATGAGTCATCACCTTCTAGAATGTTCGAATACCCTCAATTGGATAATCATGAGGTACTTACTAATCCGACCTGCTAATTCACCTCAATCAATTTTCTAGGGCGGGCCTGCCTCCAAAGTTTTCGGGGTCCTTAGGAATTTTTGGGGGGTGCGCTTACTTCCAAATTTTTGGGGTCCTCACATTTCTTGCTTTGGCGGTGTCGTATGGTTGGTCTACTGGTGGTCACGCGGTGTTCATGACGTCACTGCCCTTTCTATCACTTTCATGGACCGCGGGGAGTCCTCACACCACTTCTGGCGCAGTGGTGCAGCGGTTAAGCGATGCGCCACTTTCCCGGCAGGTGGCTGTTTCAAACGCAGCCACCAGTGAGGCTCGTTAAACCCAGGCTGCTCTTCCCCAGCGCCCGTAAGGCTCATGCGCAGCGCCAACTGCATCGAATTCGGCAACGGCGGACACAAATTTGATGGGCAGGTTGTGATGAAGTCACAAGGTCACGTGACCTCTCTCGACCAGTCAGGGAATTTCGTGGAGAATTTCAAATTTCGCGTTGCACTCTGATTGGTCAGTTTGGGGTCACGTGACCCTGATGGCATCGTCAAGGAATTGACCATCCAGGTAATTTCGTGACGGAGAAGCCGAAATTTTATGTGAGGCGACAGCCTAAATGCTGCCGCATTGAAAGAAGAAAGTGGCAGTTTCAACCAAAACTAAAAACAAGAATTAACGCAAAATCAGTGTCATCTTTAGTTGGAAATGATATTGCTTTTGTCACGCTGTTAGCTACTACTTTTGACACCGCTTTTGCTTCGGTGTAACTGACACTGCTCTCGCTGCTACTCTTAGCCTGGCTCATTTTTCACTCTTTTCGTGTTCTACGTGGATCTAGTTTCTTTTGGGCTGCGATGTGTTTGATTCTTGGTTTGCTCGTGGAATATAGCTCTACTAAAGGATGGCGTTTTGCTTTGAGATTTTCTTTCCTCGATTGTTTTTTTTTTACTTTTGTTTCCCTGTTGTCACATGGGTCACGACTAGCATATAAATGCTGCTCGTTGCCCTCAACAACCTGCTGGCAGTCTCAGCGCCAGTCATGCCTGCCTTTCGTGTTCGTCCTCGTTTTTTCTGCTGTCTCCCCACATGCTATGCAAACAGACTAGCTGGCCCAAACCCACACCCTAGTTCAGATGTCAGGGACAGGCCGGAACCATCGGCAGCACGCCGCAGAATATTCCACTCGTCCTCGAACTTTGCGCAAAACCTCGGGCTGTCGATTCCGGTTGGATGGGCGCAAACTGCCTCTTATGGGTAATTACAGAATGAACGGGTCGTCGCATTTGTGCGCTTGTAAGAAAAGGAGCGGAGAAGTTTGTCAGTTATAGAGTACTTTTACTGACACGTTTTCCAGTAAAGTTAACAACATTTATTCACTGAATAGGTCCGGCGGACATACTTTTCTTTCCCTTCTTCCTATATCCTTACGGATGATTCAGAACAACTTTTCCGGTCCCCCGGGGCTTCAGTTAACAGATGTACGTAGATTCAATAACTGAGTAATTACAACTACTTCACTCGGATGTGTCCCATAGATGTCGGTCTGATGTGTTTGTGCCCGTAGTCACGACAGGTGCAAATATTCCTGCTTCAAGCCACTGTAGTCTGATTAATATGTGAGTCATTTAAGAAACACTGGTGATTTGAGATAATCTAGTGGAATCCATGTCTGCCAATATTTTGTTGCTCTAAGTGAAATGGAAGGTGCGCGCACACTGCCACCATACGACAACATACGCAAGTTACTGTGAGAAAAAGACCGATACTTTTTACTGCTGCTAATTGTAACTAGGTCGTTACAACATTATCGTATTTTTGGCGGCCAGTGTTCTCTCCGCAGCTTTTCGTACTTTTGTAGGCGTCATAGAGCTGATCAGAGGGCACGAAGAGGACGTACAGGGACCAAGAGAGAAATGTGTCGGAATGAAACGAGATACGTCCATACTTATAGAAGAACTTGAATTTCCGAATTAATGGTGCCCGGTGGAAAAGGCAGTTCAGGTACAGTACATCGTAGCGTCAATACTGGCCAGTAATGACGTCTTCGGACAGCTGGTTCTCGTGAACACACGTTTGAGCAGCGACCAGAGTCTGCTCGCTGGTACCAGGGGGGGGGGGGGGGGGGGGGGGGTACAGTATTTGCCAAAAGTAACCGGGAACAGCTGATTTGTTTCTTAGCCGCGTAAAGTAAGGTGAGCCTCTGTCCTCACGTTTTGATACTTTTCAGTATTTAGGGGTGCCGTAACGGCTCCGTTACACGGTTCAGTAGCAAAAACCTGTTGCTCGGTTACTTTTGGCAAAGTGGGTACGTACGAAGCGTAGCTTTTGCGACACGTAGTATAGTCGAGGCCCGAACCTGCCAGTTAATCAATCCTGCCACTGCACAAGTTGGTGGACTTAGTCGAACTACGCGAAGGATCATCATCATCAGCCATGTTGCGTGCACTTCAAGTAAGAGTGCTGTCCGATCGGCGTCCAATTAGCCCTGCAATGCATCAAACGGGGCCACCGTATAGCTAGTCTCCTTTTCTCAGCTCTCCTCCCGATCCTCTCTCGCTCTCGGATACCTGCGCTGCTTCCCTTGGAATACACTCTGCGAAAAAGAGAGAGAAGGTACGGCATGCTAAATAAAAGGTGGGCATCGGAGAAGTCGTTATTGTGCAGGCCGCATTGTTAGTGCATCTACTGATGATCAGTCCTGCAGCGTTTCCGCTTGCCAGCATTGCTCAGGTGCATGACCTTTCCGGATGCGATGCAGTAAGAGCGTCCCCTGATGACACATTCAGCAGCTTGTAGCGCTGCATTCGCGTCCGTGTGCGCCACCCCCGTGTCAAGCGGGCGGCTCACTGACGAAGAGAGGGTGGAGATGGAGGCGGAGGCGGAGGACGGAGGTGTGGACACTGGCAGCAGCAGCTCCCTTCATCGCTTCGAGCCAAGTTTCGATGGCACCGTCGTTTGGCACCGGCACTCCCAATCATGACTGTGAATTTCCGCGAATATCGAGTGCAACTCGTTGGTTCGCCATCCCGAAACATCCCGTGCACTGAATTTCTGGGTTCTTACAGCATTAGGGTTCCGCGTTAGGCTGCAGAAGTGAGATGGTATCGGGATAAATCGCCCCTTTTTGTCCCTCGTACCACCGCTTTGGTCGTTAACCCCCCGGGCTGCTGGAAGCTGCCGAAATGCTGATTAGGCACGCCGTGCACAATCCGCTATCGCGAGGTGATGAATTATGGCTCCTCGGCAGTGGGCGTCCCCCCTCCCGAGTCACACAAATGGCCCGCCGGGCGTTTCCGGAATGCATTTGCGCGCGCCGGGTTCCTCCGGGCGGCGGCATTTTCGCGAGCAGCACGCGGTGTGTAGGCCAGCCCATTAGCGGCGTTTGCGCGCTCGCTTTCGCCAAAGTGGCCGCGCAGGGCGGGATTAGTCTCGCCGCGGAATTAATCCATCCAGCGAAGAGACGTCGCTCGGGTCGTTTCGACGATGGCTGAAGCGCGGCCGGCGTTTGGGAAGCAGAAGCGGGGCGATGTGGCCGCGGCCCGTGCAGTTGCTGTGCGCCTCAAAAATTTACGACGCTGGCCGACAGCATCATTTAGATGTTGCGCGCTGTATAATGCTAAGCTGAAATGGGACCTTTCACTGGAACGAAAGCTGCGCATGCGCAAGTACGCGCATGAATAGCTTTGTGGAGATGTCTGCCAAAAGGTGGTAAAGAGGCGCCAGTCTTCGTGCATTAAAGGTCGCCTCTATGGACTGCTTCCAAGGAGGTCACTTTAATTCATCTACTAGGCTCATGCAGAGCTCTCCGTATTAATGTCGGCCATACTTATAATAGAGCTCGCGAACGCTTGTCGCAGCGATGATTTTAGCTTTCCCTGCCACTGTGTCACGTATAGACACGAGCGAGCCTTGTTCTGCTGCATCAAGTCGTGAATAGTGCGCGAAGCGTTTACGACGCTCGCCAGCGTACAAGCAATTCCGAGCGACCCGGAATCAACTCCGACTCTTGTAACTGCGCGAATCCCGAGTGAAGGCATATTACTGCCAGCTGCATAAGTGACAGCCATGAAGTCAAACATGCGCATCTGCAAAGCATTTAGAGCGCAGTGGGGTGTTAGCAGCAAATGATTGAATGCACACAACATCTAAGCGGGCAAATAAAATTTGTGTAAGATAAGGTGGTTTGTGTGATTCGTCGCTAGTATTCTTCATTCTGTTTTTCGTTTATAGGTTAATTATATGTTATCTTCTCAATGTTTTTCTTTAGTTGTTTACATAGTTGCCTATTAATCTGAGTTGACTCAATCTATTACCTTCAGTATGTTCAGTCCTAAATTTCTTCTCGCGTGCATGCCTTTATATATATTTCATTTTTGCGTTTATATAACTTTCTGACTTAAGTATCTGTTTTTGTATCTAACGTAAATGACCATACATGTTCGATATGCTGCGATGTTCTCCTATTTATTTATTTTTTACTTATTTATCGTTACACTGAATTGTTGCTGGTTCATTTAATAAATGCTTAAATACACGTAATAGGATGTCCCGACAGTCACTGATTGTTTTTCAACCATCTTGACTGGGTTACCAATAAAGTTTTTCTGTTATAGTCTACTTGTACAACCGCATGCCGAAATGGGTCTCAACGCAGCAAGTAAAAAACGACTCGCATATTTGGCTACAAATTTCTAAGCGCAGTTGTTCACTAGAAGACGAAAGCGTATTTGCGTGGAAACCATTCTTCCGTCCGAGCTGCGTATTTTTTTTTTTGTCGCAAGGAGTAGAGCATGACTCAACGGTAACGTCGATTACCTTCATTTAGCTGTATTTTTCTTACTTTTCCGCGTAAAGACAGCCAACAAAAATTTACATGAGGGGTCTGCATGCGATCACTATATTTCTTCTGCAGTGACTGAATCAGCTCCCTAGGCGTTGGAAAATACATGGTAGCGAGAGGAGGAGGAGGAGGAGGAGGAGGAGTAACTTTAATTGAACCGGAGAGCATGGTAGCGAGAGAAACGGCATTATTCGAACGGCACGTAACAAGCAAACACGGCATATAAGTGTAATAAGACCCACCGCGGTGGCTCAGTGGTTAGGCGTTCGGCTGCTGAGCCCTAGTTCGCGGGACCGAATTCCGACCGTGGCGGTCTTATTTTGATGGTGGCGAAATGCAGAAGCGTCCGTGCGCTATGCAATGTCCGAGGACGTGAAAGAGCCCCATGCGGCC
This sequence comes from Amblyomma americanum, assembly GCA_030143305.2. Classification (NCBI taxonomy): domain Eukaryota; kingdom Metazoa; phylum Arthropoda; class Arachnida; order Ixodida; family Ixodidae; genus Amblyomma; species Amblyomma americanum. Next base: position 50,409 of record JARKHS020011567.1, on the reverse strand, counting down.
TTAATAAATTCGTAGCTATGCATTACCACGCCTCTCGTAGCCAATGTGCAGCTTTGGGGCGTTGAACGGGATAGAAAAACCGCAACACGACAGTCTGCAGCTGCTGCTGATACGCCTTGGACCGACGACGCTTAGAGTTGTACAGCTGCCCATGTTACAGTACAGTATAGTGACATGGGCTGCTGCGGGTGCGAACACAATGCACTATGGGTGGCCAGTTGCTGGATAAGCGAGGAAAAACTATGGTGACACTTAAGGTCGCAGCTTCTGTCGTAACTTCTGTGGGTTGCCTCAGTTTCTTTCCTATTGTCGGTACATTAATACACCATATTAGGACTACTAATACCCCTGTCAAACGGGCACTTTCGATCCTCATTGAGTCAATGCTCATCGAACTCAATGCAGATCGACGGTTGTCACACGGCCACTTTCAAGCGCAATCGAGCTCGATCCTGCTTGACTCGATGCCGATTCCTCAAGAGTGCTTGAGGTTCCAGGCACAATCGAGAACACTCTCGCTCTCATGAAGCTATAAAAATAAACACAAGTTAACAAAACCAAAGCACAATTGTTGTTGTTGTAATTGATTAAAATGTAATACAGAACATTTTTCAGGTACTATGCCTGCTTATATGCAAACATTTGAAAATAATCTCCTACACCACGCTCCAAGCTTCGCCGTCAGTGTAAACAAAGATGGCGTCCTCCTGCTCGTCGGCGCGCAAGCTGTGCAGCGAGCGCGAGACAGCAGCTCTCATCGGCTGCTGGCAGGACCGCCTAAATAATTTGCGGCGACAGAAGAGAAACGCCGCAGTCTATGCAGAAATCGCGGAGGCGTTGCGGGCCCTCGGGTTGCATCGCACGGCAGCAGAGGTGCGCCACAAAAACCAAAAACCTGGCGCAGATACGCAATGTACCGATTTGGATACGGATTTGGCTGCCGCTGCCCCCGACTGCACAGTGTTGCCGGACATCGCCTTGTTATGGCTGTCGGCGGAACATTTGGCGCCACCTGTCACACATGAGGGAAACTTCTCAATGAGCATTGAAAATGCCCGTGTAGCACCGGATGTTTCGAGCGTGCTCGAAAATCTCGATGCAGATCGAGCTCAATGAGGATCGAAAGTGCCCATGTGGCAGGGGCATAACTATAGCAACAGGTAGCCGCTATGCTGAAACAGTGCAGGACATTTGCATGTATCACATTTTTTTTATTCATGATCTCGATTTTTTTACGTTATTTGCTGAACTCAAGCACTTAATTCAGCTACAAGCACTGCTTTCGAGTAGCCTTCTGTATCTTCAACCATCTCCGATGTCGAAATTCTATCAACTGGAGTCGCTTTGGGCACAATTTCTTCTTCTTGGAGGGCTACGAGCATGGCTTTATGGTCGGTGAAATGGCAAGTCATATCGTGAGGGCAAACGGTCACGTGATGCCACAACGGGGCGCAACCTCTCTCACCAGTCATTAATTTACTTCCACCTACGGGCAGTTGCTCAAAGTTCAGTAGCCAGGTTGCAAGCTGCCATGGTGGGCGCAGGTTGTAATGACGCCACAAGGTCACGTGACCTTTCTCGAACAATCTGCGAATTTCGTGACATCGGACGGCGGACTTTGCTTCTGACGTGCACTCTAATGCTATCGCATTAATAACCTGTGAACAGGCACACCAACCGGCAGAAGCATACAAGAAATGTACATACGACGTTTACGCTCAAACGTACAACGCTTACGCTTGTTGCGTGTATCCCGAAGTTGAATGGGAGCTAGCGTTGTCACTTTTTTTTTTTTCAAATCTCTGTCCCTTTCCCTACCCCTCTTCATTGTACGATGCGGCGGCTTCCTTGGCGTGTGCCACCTGTGTTCAAACCGCCGCATGCGTGCGGGCTCTCACCTCCCGGCTACGTGCAGTGTCCGAGAGGTGTTTCGAAGTGTTTAGGGACATCTTTCCACCGCGCGTCCCAACCGATGACGACAATGGTTACACCAAGTGTGAGGCTAGGGGTGCGTTCAGGGAGTGGTCACCTGATCACGAGTGAGCGCGCGCCCCACCCGAAGACGACGGCGGTAGTGCGAGGCACCCTTCCACCCACTCCGTGCTTTCTCTCACGCGTGCTAGGCGGCGGCAGGTGCCCCATAAAAAACTCTCGCTGCAATAAGAGTGTGAACAAACTACGCAGTTCCGAAACTTCTTGTCAAGTTCTGTGTAATTCACCCGCCGCTGCTGCTCTGCGGCTTAGGCGTCTTGTCGATGAGTTTTAGTTAACCTTTTAGACGACACAGATGTGGACGGGACACACACATCTCTGTCGTCTGTGTCTTTTTTGCGCTATATTTTAGCATACTGAGGCGAATAACAAAAGGGCTAATCCCACGAATTTCGGGAGTCGTTTCAATATGTGACCTAAACATTTAGTTACGATATTTTTAAAGCATGCCTCGCTCTCTCTCTCTCTCTCTCCTTTTAGTTTCGTGAAAACCTGAAGTACGCAGGTATAGCGTACGTGGCGCACCGTGATTTATCATCGGGGTCACACACCAGGAGAGAAGGCGGGAAAGCATGCACCAGTGCATGAGGGCACGCGGGCGAGCGCCAGTGAAGTTGCGCTGAGGCGATCTGACGCAGAAAATATTAGACTGCAGCGAACTCAAACTGCCCGCATCGTTAGTCCAGAAATTTTGGAACTACAACCCGAGGTTGTGGGCAAATTAGGTTCATTTTCTCTTCCTGGCACATCTTCCTGAATGAGGCGACCATAGTACGAAGCGGTAGCATGAAGCGAAAAACACCCCAGAAACACACACACACACACACACACACACACACACACACACACACACACACACACACACACACACACACACACACACACACACACACGCGCGCGCGCGCACACACACACGCGCGCGCGCGCACACACACACGCACGCACGCAAGCGGACACACACGCACGCACGCACGCACGCACGCACACACGCGCGCGCGCGCGCGCGCATAGCCGAGGAGCGACGAGCTTGTAGCGGCACACTGCCCTCGTAACAAACTCAACACGAATGCGGGGCGGCTGGCGATGGGGTAGGCGGAGGAAGGCGGGGGGGGGGGGGGGTCTTGTTGAGGCCATGGCGTCATTGTCGCGGCACCGGTAACGCCGCACGCGAGAGCCCAGCGTCTTCCTCGCCGCGCGCGCGCGTACACACAGCAGAACACGGCGTGGCCACGGGCCGGATCCATTGAGCCGCGGCGCCGAGGGTTTATTGTGGCGCGGGGCTCGATTAGGGGCTTCCCGAAGCGCCGCCACTCGCGACGGCCGCTTGACGAATGGCCTTTTCGGACGGCCGCCCGTGCACGCGGCGCGATTGGCCCTAATGAGCCGCATCCGAGGGCGCCCCGCGCAGAGCAACGCGCCGGCCCTGTGCGCTTCTTCTGCGCGGGCAGCTCGCCGCGTCGGCGGGAGGCGCTCCAGCGGCCCGCAGAGCGCACGCGGACACCTCAGGAGGAGGGTTGCTCTTCCCTCCGATTCCATCCTGGTTTCTTTCGTTGTCCTCGAGGTTGGCCTCACGCGCTGTATTTGATGGGGTGCAGGTGGTAAAAGGGGCGGCACCGGTTACCAACACCTGAACCTTTGTTATTAATAATGGTGCATTAAGGGTCCCGTCCAGCGAAAAAGCCGGCGTCCGTCTGAGACGAAATTCCCATTGGTCGGCAGGCTTTGACGCCACAGCCACATGGCCTCGCGCGGGAAATTCAAATACCCCATAACGACCACACAGTAGAGCAGTGATGACGTCACTACACAATTCCTCATTGGTCTGCGGGGTCGTCACGTCATCCCAGCACAATTACGCAGCGCCCCTGATGAAAGAAAACCAGTTGCGCTGGAAAGGCAGACGGCTGAGCCGGGACTCGAACCGCTGCCCGTTCCCACCACTGAGGAGCGTTCGTTCAATGCGATAGTTAGGGGCCTTATGCGACCACCTCATGCCGCGTAGTAACGATATCGCATTACACTGTTCAGGCTACATAAGCGTATCCGGTATTTTTTTTTTTTGCGGACTGTGAAATACGAAAAGGTGCACAGAGGTGATGTGATGTAAACGAAATAGAGGCGGTAGAAAGATGAGACTAAAAGCACTGTACCGGGATTACGTCGGGTCTCACTGAGCACAACCTGGCGTCGTTGGGGTTAATTAAGATGGCAGTTATCTACAGCGAAATTATTGGAGCCGTGCTGACGCAGTTCTGTTCTTTTTCATTTCTGTTTGCTGCATGCTTCGATGTGATATGATGAATGGGTCACAAACGAGGCCCGCGGTTTCGTCGCGGTGTCTTTTCAAAACGAGCACAGCAGGCAACTGTACCAGCCGCTATGGGTGACCCTGTAGATTGTCATTGACCGCTCCGTACGCACTCCGTACGCACTCTTGTTCAGAAAAGTATACATAAATGAGCAAACACATGACGAGACAAGCAGAAACTAAAGGTGTTGTGCAGACTCTGGCATTCTTTCGAACAGTACATACGCCACTGAAGTCATCAATACGTTTCAAAGAGCGAAACTGGGGCCAGAAAAGAGAGCGGCGCCTTTTCGGCTGCCATAGAGCGTCTCCTCGGTTGGCGGCGGCTTGATTATCGCCCTTTCCCTCTCCGAGCTGCGCTGAGGTGCGCCCAGGTCGCCGCTGATGCAGCTCGAGCGGGAAGTGCGCGCCGAGTCCCATTTCCCGCCGCTGCGGCGGCTCCGGGTCCAGACCCCGGAGCTCTATTCTCGGGGATTCGGGAAAGACCGGCCTCGCCAAAGCGGATATCGTGCGCGGCTTCAAGCGAGGCTTCCGCAGCGGCGCCTTTGGGCGGCTTTGATGGGCGCGGTGCGCGGCCGAGTGTAGCAGGGGGGAAGAGAGGACCGATTTCGGGGGCCATAAACTCCTGACACGAACTCCCGGTATCGGTTCCGACTCGGGTCTTGTGAGCCCCGAGATAGGAAAATCCGCCGCCGCCGCCGCCCGCTCGGCCGAGCAAACAGGCGCACCACTCTCGGCGAGCGCCATCCAGCCGACGCACCGGTGAATCATACACTAGAGTGACACCAGCGGAAAGAGCGGCGGTAAAAATACTGGCCCGAAAGATTTGTAGCTGTATATACGGCACAATGATGGGGCTCGCCGGCGTGCCAGAACAAAAAAGGAACGTTTAAGCGTGACTGACGAGAAAAGAAGTGTTCGGGAAGAAAGCGGGAACGCGTTCGTCAAAAATGAAAGAAACCATGTGGCGACGGCGGCTGCTCCTTTGCTTGCGTGAACTGCCATCAAAAAGGGCTGTATTCTGCAGAAGCCCGCCAAAGTGCCAGTGGAAAAAAAAAAAAAAGGCGGGAAGGGGAGGGGGTGTTTATGCCGCTCGTTGCACGTCGCCTCGCCCTCCGTTTTCTCCGTTTCCAGCGTACGTGCGAGTGTCCGCAGCGCCATTGGCACCACTGCATTTGTAAAAGCCGCTCGATGAAGGCGGACAGGCTTAACGGGCGTGTTGTCAGCGGAGGCCCCCTGTTCCCGCCTAAGTGCCTCGTCTCCTCTTGTTTCCGGCCGCGCTTGTGTTTCGTGTTTTAGAGGGCAGCCGCCAGCCCCGCCTTGTTCCCTCGTCGCCCTTCCATCCCCATCTCGGGAGCCCGCAACAGGGGATGCCGGGGAACGCCCTCCGTGTGAAAAGCAACGCGGACTCCCCAGTTTGCTGTCGCTGCCCCGCGCGAGCGGAGATGTTTGCTGATTGTCGTCTCGACCCTTCCGCGGAGTGAAATGGGTTCGGGGGCTCTCGTGAAACGAGGAGCGTTTTGCATCGGGGCGTCGCGACGACCGAACTAATCGCGGAGTATCAAAGTGCACGCAACACACCATGCGCGGTTAGAGCACGAACGCAGCCTGTGAGAAAAAAAGATCGCCAAGCAACGACTGCACTGCCGCCGCCGCCCAAGCAACACTAACTGATGAGACAGCCGGCACTTCGCGGCGCGCCCATAAGCAGACCAGGCGAGAACGCCGAAGAACCGAGAGTGTGCCGAGCCTTGGATTAGATCGGAACCTTTCATCAGCTCGAAATGTCCTTCGGGGGTTTCAGTTGCTGGGCGCGGCGCTGACGTGCGAGTATGTTTCCAGACGCCCTCAACGTAAGCATGCGGCATTTTTAACAGTACTCTAATGCTGATTAATGCTCCAGAACTTTTGCACAGGTTCTTTTGCAAAGAGACCCGTGCTTTGATTATTATTTGGGACCACGTATTCGCTTTTTCGGTTCTTTACACATTGCCACATTATGAGTACCCTTGACGGGTGGCGACGTGCCGCCCAAACTCCTTTAGACACTGGCTTGCACACACGAGGAGAAAGACAACAAAGACGAAATCTGCCTGTCGCTGTTAGGCATGTTGGTGCAAGTAGAGCTTATCTATCTCTGGTGCTGCCACCGCTAAAGTCATATCAACTCTCGCGTCGTCACTCCACATTGAGATAATATACAAAGCATTTGTGCAGTGTCATGGTTTACAACAGCACTTGCCCAATTATTCAAGGAAAAAAAAAGTAGACAAACTTGAAGTAATCGTCAGTGCACAGGTAGTGCGTCTGCAAATTTGATCAATCGAACGCAAATAAGTTGCATATAAATACGCGAACCTCCGTTGTGCACACTTTAAGCCGTCTTTGAAGGAACGGAAGAAAAACTTGTCATCCAGCTTTATTGCTGAAAGGGGGTGCAACTAGAAAACAGACGGACGTTGTGGAAGAAATATTTCACTGTCGACTCATTACTATAGCATAGGCGCCGGGATTTGTGATCATTAAGAACGGTGCCCCTTGACAAACACGACACCCCACTATTTTTTTTTTCCCCGGGGTAGGCTTTTGTGCTTATCCTTTTGCTCCGAGAGCACATCGTTTTAAAACAAAAAGGGGGCTCGAGGCAGCAAAGGCGACGATAAACAGTGAAAGGAGATGGGCCCGAAGTCGTCGCCCCATTCCGTTCCACTCCCACAGTCGTAATAAGTGGTCGCAGCCGCTACAATTGCTCGGCTGCTTGGCACGAAATGGAGGCTTTACCTTTCCCCGCTCACTGCGCCCGGAGGAGGAGGAGGAGCAGGGGCGCAACGCTCGAGTGCTGCCTGAGCCACCGAAGCGAGGCTGGGCTTTCGGGCTGGTCCCCCAGGAGCTCGGGGAAAGCCAACAGCATGGGCTGCGTCCTGACGGGGCCACAGCTCAGAGAGGCCGCAACGGGCGGGCTCGCGTGGGACCTTACGCATACAGGTTACGTGTAGAATTGAAACTGTCTTGACCGCGGGTAAACTTTTCCAGCACTGCCCCGACTTCGCCTGTTTCGTAAAATTGCGTTTTTTTTTGAAAAAAAAAACGTTTGTAGAAAATAAGTTGCTCCTAGATTCTTCCTCTGAATTGAAAAACGGGGAAAAAAAACTGAAGCAGGAACGTCGGTTTAGTGCTATAGAAACTGTCCTATAACCTAACCAAGAACCCGTATCTTGAATCTCGCTTAATGGGCCAAATCTCGCATTGATTTCTTTCCGTTTCGCGCTTACAGAGTCGCCTCGCCACTCTCGGCAAAGGCACACGCGAACAAAGCGGAGCCGCGCACCTTTCTTCTGTCGGCCTTGCCGCACTTCGAACAAAATACAAAATATACCGCGTTAACATCGCATGCGGCGGCTAATCTGCAGTGTAACCAGTGTTGAGAAAGCTTGCAGCGCGTATCTACCTTTATTATTTCTATCCCGTCCTTTGCGGAGCAGGAAGGCGTTGTGCTCCTCCTGATGCTGACTGTTCTTTCTTCTCACCCCGCGTCTCTGTTGTCTATTCGTGCATAGATTTAAACAAAAATAAGCTGCGACAGATTTAAGCGAGGCACCCGTTGAGTCCTCTTCGCACGCTGTTCTGCTCGTGGCGCCCTGGCTGAACGAAGCGTACGCGCAGGCGAGGAGAAGGCGCTCATGCTGCCGGCGGTGATCCAGTCCAAGCTGGTGACGCGGCTGCGCGAGGGCACCGAGTATGCCGTGGTTCTGTCGGCCGTCTATCCCAACGTCCAGACGGCTTCGGCGCCCAAACTCACCGTGCGCACCGCACTGCCCGTCGCCGAGCTGCCCGTTGGGGACGACTCCTACCTGGACAACAAGATCCGTAAGCACCCCTTTCTGTTCTCAACGTCTTTCGCCTGGTATATTTAACACCTACACCAGTCGTCGACTCGTGAAACAGGATAGGCTGACGACCGTTGCAGAAAGCATCCCAGCCTTGTTGTCCCCTCTTTCCTTCAGACTTTGCTACAGTTATTTGCTAGGATGTAAAGATGTCGAAGGCAGATCTGACGTTCCATAAAAACCTCATCAGGCACGCGTGCAGAAAAATTCTGACTGCGGCGGCTGCGTTTTTATGGAGGAAATACGCTAAGGCGCCCGTGTGCTGTGCGATGTCAGTGCACGTTAAAGATCCCCAGGTGGTCGAAATTATTCCGGAGCCCTCCACTACGGCACCTCTCTCTTCCTTTCTTCTTTCACTCCCTCCTTTACCCTTCCCTTAGGCGCGGTTGAGGTGTCCAACGATATATGAGGCAGATACTGCGCCATTTCCTTTCCCCCCAAAACCAATTATTATTATTATTATTATTATTATTATTATTATTATTATTATTATTATTATTATTATTATTATTATTATTATTATTATTATTATTATTATTATTATTATTATTATTATTCGCGACCAAACAGGGAATCGACGGGCAGAGGCAGCAAAAGTGGAAGTCGGAGTTTTGCTAGCAGTGATGTATCGAAGTTCCCATGTGGCGTTAGACGGACCGTCGCTTCAAAAACCTATCAACGTCTCTTGCGGCATGCTATTCACTAGGGCAAGCTGGATACCTTTAACTACTCAATTCTATTGCCGCCTGCCGGGAGCACTGTTCTGTGGCGGCGTGTTAAATCAAACATACCCGTTTATGGGAATAGTCTAGCTCAAAATATGACTAATAGTCTTGTGCGATTGCATCATTTAGTTTAAGAGTTCCTATTTTCTTTTTTTGCCCTTTTTTTACGCGTGAGTGTAAGTGTGTGTGATTTTCTTCGCTGCTCACAATTATATGATATCATAACTGACACGAATGACATTAGCGCAGTATTTACTGAGTCATGAACATTCTCTTTACACTCATGGACGAGTTAACCTGTAATGACAAAGCGACGACCAAGAACTGCTGGTGGTTCCGTGAAGCCACGAAAACATGAATGAGCCCCGGCTCGACAGCGCTGCTTGCGTTTCCTTCCGAGTGGAATGACCCGGCGGCAACAACGATTGTGAAGGGACAGCTGCGAAACTAAGCGACAGAAGCAATGCGTAACAATTTTTTTTCCCACTTATTAGCAAGCGCCAAGGGACGGATTGTAAGAATGATGCAATCAGGCGAAACGAATGCACTCGCCTGGGCCCGGCTCTCACCTATTACTGATTACGCTGATCCTGGCACGCTTGCCTACACTCTTGTGCCGGCGTTTACCTGTTATCGGTCCGTAATCTCGTAGCTGCACTGCGCCAGCGGTAGTTTTGTCGCCGCTCCCTCGTCCCACGTCAGCTTGTCCGTGAGTGTAGAACGCTCGCGTGTCAGCTACGCCGTCGTTGACGCTCGATAGATAAATAAAGAGGAGGAGGGAAAGGCAGGGATGTTAACCAGAAAGGGGTTCCGGTTGGCTACCCTGGACTGGGGAGAGGATTTAGGGGTCTAAAAGGAGGAAGAGAGATGGGGAAAAAGGCATAAAACACACACGCGCACAACGCTGTCACAATTTGTCGCTCAATCCAGTCGCACTCAAGTAGGCAAAGAGTGCCTTGTATGCCTTGAGGGCAGTCGACGGCTGTGGCCACGGACCGAGGATCTTTTGCTCTGTTAATGGGCGAGGATCGAGGCGGTCCAGGGCACAAAACAGTGTATGTCTTGCACTCGCAAATGCAGGGCACTCACAGAGAAGGTGAGCGATGGTCTCCTCACAACCACAGCTTTCACAGGCAGGGCTGTCGGTCATCCCCATCCGGAAAGCATAGTGGTTGGTAAAAGCAACACCGATCCATAAACGGCATAACAATGTTGACGCTTGAACTGCGCACAGAAGCATGGCATACGGGACGGCGCAGTCAACCGCGCTCAGTCAGCGGCGAGCGAGCGCGAGCGTGCTGGCGCTGACGACGAAGAGGCAGGAAGCAGGAGAGGAAACGCGGCCACCAGGAGCCGACTGGAGGGCGGTCCCGATACGGGCCGTGAGCTCGAGAGTGCCGCCCTTCCCAGGGGACACGCGGGAGAAGCAAGCCTGCGAGCTCCTGCAGTGCCTGCGCACGGGTCTGGCGGGTCGTTGACTGCGCGCGAATTGCGCGACAAGGCTGTGCGCCCCAGCCAGCGGTATCCCTGTCACAGCGCGGCCCTTCAGAAAGAGCCGAGGCGACGCCGCGCACCGCTTCTTGCCTGAAGGCGAAGCTGGGCTTCGCTTACCGCTTTATAGCGCACTTAAGCTGGAGGAGATGAGAGAGGGGCTGCTTTCTCGAGAGGATATGCGCGGAGGGGACGCTCGGTGGTGCAGGACCCACGAATAAAGAGGAAAGAGACGAGCTTGGGGACGATACGGCGGCGTGCAGCGGTTGGCAATAGCCTTTAAAAGAGTGCATAGATTATACCGAGGCAGGCTCTGTGGGGAGCATCTTTCGCGTCGTAGCGTGAAAACCCCCGTAGCTTAGCCTGATGTTCACGCTTGGTCGTTGAAAGTTGAAAAAGCATGCACAGGTCGCCTCAGGTCCCCGTTAAAAAAAAAAAACAGCCGCCTAAAGTTAAAGGACCATGTACAAGGGATGTGTTCAGTAAGTGCTACAGTCATAACAGAGAAGGGGCAAATTCTTGCCCTGAAAAGCTTTGGTTAAACTATTGGTTCTTTAGTTGGTTTGTAGGGGTTTAACGTCCCAAAGCGGCTCAGGCTATGAGGGACGCCGTAGTGAAGGTCTCCGGAAATTTCGACCACCTGGGGTTCTTTAACGTGCATTGACATCGCCCAGTACACGGCCCTCTAGAATTTCGCCTCCATCGAAATTCGACCGCCGCGGCCGGGATCAGTAGCCGAGCGCCATAACCACTCAGCCACCACGGCGGCTCCCATTGGTTCTTTAGCCCGTCGTTCGCGAATGGGACTGCATTTGTGGCATCTCCTGAAAGCTGGCGCATTTCTGGAGCTGGCGTTAACCGCATCTTGTAGTACTTCATCATGGGAGAATCAGTGTCATAAAGCAGAAGATGACACTTGCGGACAAGCTCACTTGAGGCAGGGCAACACGAAAATTCAAAGCCGTATTCTTGTGCAGATGTTGCGCTGGAAAGAATGCTTCGGCTGGAACGCTTTGTATATTCCATCCTATTTCCCCACAGATCCTATTCCCACATCCTAAGCCCCCCTCCCCACATTTTATTCCCCCCACCCTGTTCCCCCTAAACACATCCATCCCCCCCCCCCCCCCAAAAAAAAGAGAAAGCATTGTTGTCTTTCGGGTAGATGGAGTGATCAGTTTTCGATTTACAAAAAAATAATGTATGCGTGCAGCCTACAGGGCATGAATTTCTTCCGCTTAGGCTCTGGTATCAAGTCGAAGGCGGGGATAATGTAACGATTACTTTCCTTCGACCCTATTGCACCCTAATCATCCGCCGCGTCGACTTTCAGATCCACGCGTAATCAAGGCCGTGCCATTACTACGCCGATGACAAAAGGGTGGAAAAATACAATCGGATGCACTCGGGCAGCAGAATCGCTTTGCACACACGTGAACTAGATCCAGAGGTCCGCTTCGTCTGCTATACCATGTTGTCTGTCTGATGTACTGTGTACAGGCGAATAAAAAAAACACATAAAAAAGAAATGCCATGGAGCGGAACAATTATTATTTGCGACGTAGAGCAGGGAGAAGGTTTTCAAAAAGAATTTAATTTCCAAGCCTGCAGATTTATTCGGGTTTTCTTTTTCTCAGATGTATTTTCTTCTTAATGACCCGCAGTTTCAGGAAAGCATCCTCTTACATGTGGGACCAATTTCTTGAACGCTGTTCGACTGCTTTCTCTAAGCTGGAAATGGATGGGCTGGTTTGGGCAGAGGAAATGGATGGGCTGGTTTGGATGGGATGGGCAGAGTAGGAAGAGCATTGTTTACTTCGTTTAACATAGTACACGATGCAGCGGTTGCTCGCTTTGTGCGGAAAAGCGATAACCACTGGGCCATTGCCCACGCCGAGTCGATCGTTTGTTGGCGCCGTGAACGCTCAATGGGGCATCGCGTGGCCGCGTCTGGCTGTCCCTCGCCGAGTCGTTCTTAGGCACTGCACCGACTCAATTCTATCGCCAGATACGGTGTCAGAAGGAGACCCCAGAGCAGCGCCCCCGGAGGCGAGGCTATTTATTGCACGAAAGACCGTCCTGCCTCCTGGTTGGTCAAGGAAATTGATTGTTTCTTTGTTTTTTCGCGTTACTAGTTATTCAGTTCGTGTTGCGTTGTCTTGATATGCTCTTGTGCTGAGGAGGTACCAACTTCTTACCTTGAAGTTTAAAAATTTTAGCTGTGGTCATTTCTAAAATCTTTTTGAAGGAGATCATAAAGTATGAATAAAACTGTGTTTACGTATTTCCGTACGATTGAAACTTTTCTCTTACAATGTAACAACTCTTTATTACTCCAGCAGCCGGCCAGTAAAACCTTTTGCTTGCTGCAGGAGTTGCTATCGCGCTCAATATGGCTCGCAACGCGCCCGAAGTGAAACCGACTCGAGTTTCCACTTTGTAGTAAGCGCTTGCAGCGTGTACTTATCGTTCTTGGACCAACGTCGCCGTACCCGCTGTGTTTCCTTCAGAACTATAGTAAATCAATGCGCCTTCACAGAGTGCGCTCAGCTTGAGCAAACAATCACTTTGTTCTTTGCATCGACGCCTAACTGCACCAAGTTCCAGCACCGCAGGGGCGACACTGCTCCTCGAACTGGACTCCTGGCCCAGCTTGTGTGTTGCAGCTCATATTGAGCGCTGTAGTACGCAGTTGGTTATTCTAAACGGCCAGTTAGATAGCTGGGGCCTTAATGCGCCGCATGGCCATCATTACACGTAGACTTCTATATATATGCGGGAGGCGTGCGCTGGCACTAGCGGCGGCCGCCCTGCTGGCACTAGCTGCAGCCAGCAGCGTGGGCTCTGCCCGTTAGCTCTGCCCACTCACTCGCATTCAGTGAAGCCTTCCGCAATGTCGCAATAGGCGAGGGTGCCCGCAACTGGTTCTCCAATGAGGCAAAACGATTGCGGCTGCCCCTCAGTGTGGATGCTGCTCACGGAGCTCCCCCGCGCTCTCCTCGCAGAGTGCAACTGCAGCGAGGAAGGCATGGTGGCGTGCACGCGGTCGGCGCTCCAGGACGTGGCGTGCAGCTGCTTCCCGAGCTACGCGGGCCGCTGGTGCGAGTCGTGCGCCAGCGGCTACTTCCGGGTGGGCAAGCGCTGCGCCGCCTGCCCCTGCAGCAACGCCACCTCGACGGGCGAGTGCGAAGCGGCCAGCGCAGAGGGCGGCGAAGGAGTGTCGTGCCGGGCCTGCCTGCCGGGCCACCGGGGGACGCTGTGCTCGGCCTGCGCCGCGGGCTATCACTGGAAGGGCGACCGCTGCGAGCCCATCAGCTGCCTCAGCTTCGCCCTGTGCGCCCGCGAGCCGGACAACCCGGGCTGCCGGGACTGCCACCTCGTGCAGAACAGCCTGCCGCCGGTCGCCCAGAAGAGCTCAGGTACGTGGCCGCCGCCGCAGACAGCGAGCCTGCGACTGCTCGCGATCCACGAAGCAGCCTGCCCACTCCTCCGCAGGTGAACACGTGCACTGAAATGATCATTTGTCGGCAGTACTGCCGATTTCCGACTGAATTGGACTAAGTATTGTGCTAGGCCTCGCCTTAAAGCAGCCGTAGCAAGCATTATAAGAGTGAAATGGCGTAATAACGTAGCTAAAAAGCTGAGATGGACTGCAGCGCATTGACGGAAGGTTAAAATATTTGCTAACTTGTGCGATGCTCATTCATTAGCGTAATAACGCAATCTGAACTGCTGAGATAATTTACGCATGCATCAAGCGACAGGATTTTTATTATTATTAATATTGACATAGGCATAAAAGGAGATGTTGGGTCTGACATCAGCGCCGATTCTAACATAAAGTATAAAATGTTCTATAACCTATTTATAAGTTATAATCAGAGTAAGCGATAAGTAATCCAAAAATAGAAGTTAATTCTGATGGTTCAATGTCTCCGTAGTAGAGCGCTCCAGATTAATGTAGACCGGAGTTTTTTTTTTTTTTTAACGAGCCCTGACATCGCAAACCACACGGGTGGCTTTTGCGTTTCACCTCCATCTACACGCAGCAGCCGCGGCTGGGGTTGAGCCCGGGTCTCCCGGGTCAGTAGCCGAGCGCTCTAACCACTAACTCACGGCGACGGGGCCCCGAAGGTACAATAAAAATAATGAGAACCAATATGCGACAACGATAGCAATAAGGTGATAATGTCTCAGAAAAACAATAGTAACACATAAAATTGATTTCCAGAAAACGTCTCTTTTTCTTCGAAGCGATTGAAGGCAGTGCCGCATGCGCGAGGGCCTTCCAGCTGCAGGCTCCCTGAGGAGACTGCGCTAGGACGTCTCCAGCTGCGTTCACGCGCGTGTGAGCGTGGGTGTGGCTACCGTAAGCCAACGGCTTAAAAGGAACTGTTGCGGTTGGTACCGACTGCGGAAATAAAACTTAATCAGAATTGTTGATAGTTGCTTACTAAAGCAAGCACGAATATTTTTAAATTCGTCATAATTAATTTGTTGCAATATATTTCAAATCGCGTAAGTCTGTTGCGCACTCTGTGAACAAAATTGTAGGGGACTCTTAACTCCGCCTTAAGGATACGACGCCAGTTAATGCCCATTTTATGCGGAAATGGTCATTCTCAACTTCACATTCATATGTCCATTGGAGTCCTCATACCCCTCCTGGCGCAGTGGTGCAGTGGTTAAGCGATGCGCCACTGCCCTGCGATGGCAGGTGCTGCCACCGGTGGGTCTTGAGGAACACCCAAGTTTCCCTTCCTGAGCAACCTCTCGCGGTCAACTATTAATTCAAGTGCCACTCGGCAGGGTGCTTAGTTTGCTCACCATCCGTTGGGTAGGTTGTGATATCGCCGCAAGGTCACGTGACCTCGTAGCCCACGCAGGTTGTTTCTCCAGCCACCCTATGCCACCCTATTTATCGCTCATAACGCCGACGCCGAAGCCGGATCTTCTGCGTAACGGCGCCATCGACGTTATCGCGTTAACACGCGCGTAATCCGAGATGGTCACAGCAGGAGCACGTGATTCGACGGCATTTGCCGCTGGCGCAGTGCACCCAAGCTGGATGCAGCTGCAGTCGCTGCTCGAGCGGCCAGTCTTGCTTTCCTCCGGGATTTCGAGGGGGAGAAGGAAAGGAGCGTTTAAATTAAAACCGCGTTTTAGGATATTACTTGCTTATGGTTTCTTTTAACATCCCAGTGGAAACTTTTCGCTGATCTTTGATGGTTCAAAAATTGACAGATTATCGGCACTGGAATAAGTCAGTACGAATTGAAAATACTAGCGTTTGCCAGAGGCGAACAGCAACAGTACTGTTCCAGTTTCATTACTGCAAACGGTGCCTTTTTTTTATTCGCGTGGCTCCCACAAGCTGGGACAGAAAAGGATACAACGCAGCCGCTAACAGCGTTTTTTCTCCTGGACAGGTCTACTATGCCTCGCGTTTGCTGAAGACAACATGCCGAAGGAGCGGCAACAGCGCGCCCAAGATTATCTTTTAATAGATTTTGCCCTGGCTCTCATTCGCGACTTCGTGGCTTCCGAGCATCGCCTATGCGATGGAGGGCCGGGCGTCTGAAAATTTTATGCGCGTGCACCTTGGTTGCTTATACTTTCGTTATTTACAAGTGCAACAAGTTCTTTTTCATGTAGAAAACTTTCATCCAGCGAACATTTTAAATCCAAAAATTGGTCGGTACATTCCTAACCGTTCGAACCCTGCTCTTACATTTCTTGTCGCTCACACATACCGATCGGCCTGGTGGGCTTCAACACAATGCCCGTTAAGCTGCTGCATTTAGAAACGCACGCCTTATATCTTGCGGCAATGGCGACAGCGCATCTTCGCGTGACATATGACGATGTCCTCGAGAAGTTCATATAAAAAGTTCTGCGTTGCACATCAGTTATGGTGTGGGGAGGGGGAGAAAAGAAGTGGACATTATAACGCTAATGAGAAGAGACGGCTCACAGTCAAGATTAATACACGGCACTGAGAACAGGCTGTTTACACTATTTAAGGCGATGCGTCTTCAAGGTGAATTAGTTAGAAGCAGCCTTTCTTCTAATAATTTTCTTTACAGGGCGCTGTGGCAGCTTGCCCCTGATTTCATTTTTACGCCTATTTCTACCGGATACTTGAATGATGGTACAGAAAGATTCTTTCTGCGACCTCACATCGTGTTAGAGCATCCATGCGACACGTTAACGCCCCGCGGTCATTCTTGCGTTGCGAAAACACTTGACGACCGAAGCATTGTCCTATCAAGGGAAAACTTGTTTCTGCTCAGTCCTCCAATGTTTCTGGAGCCCACAGGGCAATTGCCTTTATCATTTTCTTTTAATTTGCTACAACTCTAAGGCAAACTGTACAGGTCCTCACAGAATAAATTGGAACGCCGTACAGGCGGCCACTCGTCGGCGAAGCGCGCCGACGTAAGAACACAGAGGCAGACTGCGCCTGCGCGGGCTCCCTAACTAGTGAAGCCTCGTTCCCTAGTGAACCTAGATTAGTGCTACCTTGCTCCAAGAAGGCTAGCGCTAGGGACTTCGTAGCTTTGAGAAGGAAACTGGGCGAGCGGTGTCTGTGAGGCTCCGCATTCTCTGGCGCGTGCGGCTTGCTTGCGTTGCGTTGACTTCTGCATTCATTTGGCGAGACAGCCGTCGCGGTGGCTCAGTGGTTACGGCGCTCGGCTGCTGGCCCGAAAGACGCGGGTTCAATCCCGGCCGCGGCGGGCGAATTTCGATGGAGGCGAAATTCTAGAGGCCCGTGTAGTGTGCGATGTCAGTGCACGTTAAAGAACCCCTGGTGTTCGAAATTTCCTGAGCCCTTCACTGCGGCGTCCCTCATAGCCTGAGCCTCTTTGGGACGTTAAACCCCCCATAAACCATAACCCATTTGGCGAGACAGTCATGCTCCCTATGATTGGCGCTGTGGCTAGCATTTTAAAACACGTAAGTCGGCTCTGGGAAATCGCATTTCTTGCGCAATTCCTGCCTCAATTTAAATTTCTATCGTGAATGAAGCGCCATTTTAGAAAAATGGCGCGGGTTCGTTGGTTGGTGTAAAAGAATAGTAATAAAACGTTTTTTATTTCAATAAATTAAGCGTCGTGTTTCTCAGCCCATATTTCGTGCACAAAAACTTTATGCAGCCGGCTCTTATTAGCAGTCTATTCAAGATCACTCACTGAGGCCATACGTGTTGAATGCAAAAATGTTTGCACGTCGGGCAAGGCAACGCAGAGTTACCTTTCTGTACATTTTTTTTTTGCTGTTCTGGGGAAACATAAACCTCACTGAGGCCATAAGAGTTAAATGCAAAAAAGTTTGCACGTCGGGCAAGGAAACGCAGAGTTACCTTTCTGTACATTTTTTTTTTTGCTGTTCTGGGGAAACATAAACCTCACTGAGGCCATAAGAGTTGAATGCAAAAATGTTTGCACGTCGGGCAAGGCAACGCAGAGTTACCTTTCTGTACTTTTTTTTTTGCTGTTCTGGGGAAACATAAACCTCACTGAGGCCATAAGAGTTGAATGCAAAAATGTTTGCACGTCGGGCAAGGCAACGCAGAGTTACCTTTCTGTACATTTTTTTTTTGCTGTTCTGGGGAAACATAAACCTCACTGAGGCCATAAGAGTTAAATGCAAAAAAGTTTGCACGTCGGGCAAGGAAACGCAGAGTTACCTTTCTGTACATTTTTTTTTGCTGTTCTGGGGAAACATAAACCTCACTGAGGCCATAAGAGTTGAATGCAAAAATGTTTGCACGTCGGGCAAGGCAACGCAGAGTTACCTTTCTGTACTTTTTTTTTTGCTGTTCTGGGGAAACATAAACCTCACTGAGGCCATAAGAGTTGAATGCAAAAATGTTTGCACGTCGGGCAAGGCAACGCAGAGTTACCTTTCTGTACTTTTTTTTTTGCTGTTCTGGGGAAACATAAACCTCACTGAGGCCATAAGAGTTGAATGCAAAAATGTTTGCACGTCGGGCAAGGCAACGCAGAGTTACCTTTCTGTACATTTTTTTTTTTGCTGTTCTGGGGAAACATAAACCTCACTGAGGCCATAAGAGTTAAATGCAAAAAAGTTTGCACGTCGGGCAAGGCAACGCAGAGTTACCTTTCTGTACATTTTTTTTTTTGCTGTTCTGGGGAAACATAAACCTCACTGAGGCCATAAGAGTTGAATGCAAAAAAGTTTGCACGTCGGGCAAGGCAACGCAGAGTTACCTTTCTGTACATTTTTTTTTTGCTGTTCTGGGGAAACATAAACCTCACTGAGGCCATAAGAGTTGAATGCAAAAATGTTTGCACGTCGGGCAAGGCAACGCAGAGTTACCTTTCTGTACATTTTTTTTTTGCTGTTCTGGGGAAACATAAACCTCACTGAGGCCATAAGAGTTAAATGCAAAAAAGTTTGCACGTCGGGCAAGGCAACGCAGAGTTACCTTTCTGTAGATTTTTTTTTTTGCTGTTCTGGGGAAACATAAACCTCACTGAGGCCATAAGAGTTGAATGCAAAAATGTTTGCACGTCGGGCAAGGCAACGCAGAGTTACCTTTCTGTAGATTTTTTTTTTTGCTGTTCTGGGGAAACATAAACCTCACTGAGGCCATAAGAGTTGAATGCAAAAAAGTTTGCACGTCGGGCAAGGCAACGCAGAGTTACCTTTCTGTAGATTTTTTTTTTGCTGTTCTGGGGAAACATAAACCTCACTGAGGCCATAAGAGTTGAATGCAAAAAAGTTTGCACGTCGGGCAAGGCAACGCAGAGTTACCTTTCTGTAGATTTTTTTTTTGCTGTTCTGGGGAAACATAAACCTCACTGAGGCCATAAGAGTTGAATGCAAAAAAGTTTGCACGTCGGGCAAGGAAACGCAGAGTTACCTTTCTGTACATTTTTTTTTTGCTGTTCTGGGGAAACATAAACCTCACTGAGGCCATAAGAGTTGAATGCAAAAATGTTTGCACGTCGGGCAAGGCAACGCAGAGTTACCTTTCTGTACTTTTTTTTTGCTGTTCTGGGGAAACATAAACCTCACTGAGGCCATAAGAGTTGAATGCAAAAATGTTTGCACGTCGGGCAAGGCAACGCAGAGTTACCTTTCTGTACTTTTTTTTTTGCTGTTCTGGGGAAACATAAACCTCACTGAGGCCATAAGAGTTGAATGCAAAAATGTTTGCACGTCGGGCAAGGCAACGCAGAGTTACCTTTCTGTACTTTTTTTTTTGCTGTTCTGGGGAAACATAAACCTCACTGAGGCCATAAGAGTTAAATGCAAAAATGTTTGCACGTCGGGCAAGGCAACGCAGAGTTACCTTTCTGTACTTTTTTTTTTGCTGTTCTGGGGAAACATAAACCTCACTGAGGCCATAAGAGTTGAATGCAAAAAAGTTTGCACGTCGGGCAAGGCAACGCAGAGTTACCTTTCTGTAGATTTTTTTTTTGCTGTTCTGGGGAAACATAAACCTCACTGAGGCCATAAGAGTTGAATGCAAAAAAGTTTGCACGTCGGGCAAGGCAACGCAGAGTTACCTTTCTGTAGATTTTTTTTTTGCTGTTCTGGGGAAACATAAACCTCACTGAGGCCATAAGAGTTGAATGCAAAAAAGTTTGCACGTCGGGCAAGGAAACGCAGAGTTACCTTTCTGTACATTTTTTTTTTGCTGTTCTGGGGAAACATAAACCTCACTGAGGCCATAAGAGTTGAATGCAAAAATGTTTGCACGTCGGGCAAGGCAACGCAGAGTTACCTTTCTGTACTTTTTTTTTTGCTGTTCTGGGGAAACATAAACCTCACTGAGGCCATAAGAGTTAAATGCAAAAATGTTTGCACGTCGGGCAAGGCAACGCAGAGTTACCTTTCTGTACTTTTTTTTTTGCTGTTCTGGGGAAACATAAACCTCACTGAGGCCATAAGAGTTGAATGCAAAAAAGTTTGCACGTCGGGCAAGGAAACGCAGAGTTACCTTTCTGTACATTTTTTTTTTGCTGTTCTGGGGAAACATAAACCTCACTGAGGCCATAAGAGTTAAATGCAAAAATGTTTGCACGTCGGGCAAGGCAACGCAGAGTTACCTTTCTGTAGATTTTTTTTTTGCTGTTCTGGGGAAACATAAACCTCACTGAGGCCATAAGAGTTGAATGCAAAAAAGTTTGCACGTCGGGCAAGGCAACGCAGAGTTACCTTTCTGTAGATTTTTTTTTTGCTGTTCTGGGGAAACATAAACCTCACTGAGGCCATAAGAGTTGAATGCAAAAAAGTTTGCACGTCGGGCAAGGCAACGCAGAGTTACCTTTCTGTAGATTTTTTTTTTGCTGTTCTGGGGAAACATAAACCTCACTGAGGCCATAAGAGTTGAATGCAAAAATGTTTGCACGTCGGGCAAGGCAACGCAGAGTTACCTTTCTGTACTTTTTTTTTTGCTGTTCTGGGGAAACATAAACCTCACTGAGGCCATAAGAGTTAAATGCAAAAATGTTTGCACGTCGGGCAAGGCAACGCAGAGTTACCTTTCTGTAGATTTTTTTTTGCTGTTCTGGGGAAACATAAACCTCACTGAGGCCATAAGAGTTGAATGCAAAAATGTTTGCACGTCGGGCAAGGCAACGCAGAGTTACCTTTCTGTACTTTTTTTTTTGCTGTTCTGGGGAAACATAAACCTCACTGAGGCCATAAGAGTTAAATGCAAAAATGTTTGCACGTCGGGCAAGGCAACGCAGAGTTACCTTTCTGTACTTTTTTTTTTGCTGTTCTGGGGAAACATAAACCTCACTGAGGCCATAAGAGTTAAATGCAAAAATGTTTGCACGTCGGGCAAGGCAACGCAGAGTTACCTTTCTGTACTTTTTTTTTTGCTGTTCTGGGGAAACATAAACCTCACTGAGGCCATAAGAGTTAAATGCAAAAATGTTTGCACGTCGGGCAAGGCAACGCAGAGTTACCTTTCTGTACTTTTTTTTTTGCTGTTCTGGGGAAACATAAACCTCACTGAGGCCATAAGAGTTAAATGCAAAAATGTTTGCACGTCGGGCAAGGCAACGCAGAGTTACCTTTCTGTACTTTTTTTTTTGCTGTTCTGGGGAAACATAAACCTCACTGAGGCCATAAGAGTTAAATGCAAAAATGTTTGCACGTCGGGCAAGGCAACGCAGAGTTACCTTTCTGTAGATTTTTTTTTGCTGTTCTGGGGAAACATAAACCTCACTGAGGCCATAAGAGTTAAATGCAAAAATGTTTGCACGTCGGGCAAGGCAACGCAGAGTTACCTTTCTGTACTTTTTTTTTTGCTGTTCTGGGGAAACATAAACCTCACTGAGGCCATAAGAGTTAAATGCAAAAATGTTTGCACGTCGGGCAAGGCAACGCAGAGTTACCTTTCTGTAGATTTTTTTTTTGCTGTTCTGGGGAAACATAAACCTCACTGAGGCCATAAGAGTTGAATGCAAAAAAGTTTGCACGTCGGGCAAGGAAACGCAGAGTTACCTTTCTGTACATTTTTTTTTTGCTGTTCTGGGGAAACATAAACCTCACTGAGGCCATAAGAGTTGAATGCAAAAATGTTTGCACGTCGGGCAAGGCAACGCAGAGTTACCTTTCTGTACTTTTTTTTTTGCTGTTCTGGGGAAACATAAACCTCACTGAGGCCATAAGAGTTGAATGCAAAAATGTTTGCACGTCGGGCAAGGCAACGCAGAGTTACCTTTCTGTACTTTTTTTTTGCTGTTCTGGGGAAACATAAACCTCACTGAGGCCATAAGAGTTGAATGCAAAAATGTTTGCACGTCGGGCAAGGCAACGCAGAGTTACCTTTCTGTACTTTTTTTTTTGCTGTTCTGGGGAAACATAAACCTCACTGAGGCCATAAGAGTTGAATGCAAAAATGTTTGCACGTCGGGCAAGGCAACGCAGAGTTACCTTTCTGTACATTTTTTTTTTGCTGTTCTGGGGAAACATAAACCTCACTGAGGCCATAAGAGTTAAATGCAAAAAAGTTTGCACGTCGGGCAAGGCAACGCAGAGTTACCTTTCTGTAGATTTTTTTTTTTGCTGTTCTGGGGAAACATAAACCTCACTGAGGCCATAAGAGTTGAATGCAAAAATGTTTGCACGTCGGGCAAGGCAACGCAGAGTTACCTTTCTGTAGATTTTTTTTTTTTGCTGTTCTGGGGAAACATAAACCTCACTGAGGCCATAAGAGTTGAATGCAAAAAAGTTTGCACGTCGGGCAAGGCAACGCAGAGTTACCTTTCTGTAGATTTTTTTTTTTGCTGTTCTGGGGAAACATAAACCTCACTGAGGCCATAAGAGTTGAATGCAAAAATGTTTGCACGTCGGGCAAGGCAACGCAGAGTTACCTTTCTGTAGATTTTTTTTTTTGCTGTTCTGGGGAAACATAAACCTCACTGAGGCCATAAGAGTTGAATGCAAAAATGTTTGCACGTCGGGCAAGGCAACGCAGAGTTACCTTTCTGTAGATTTTTTTTTTGCTGTTCTGGGGAAACATAAACCTCACTGAGGCCATAAGAGTTGAATGCAAAAATGTTTGCACGTCGGGCAAGGCAACGCAGAGTTACCTTTCTGTACTTTTTTTTTTGCTGTTCTGGGGAAACATAAACCTCACTGAGGCCATACGAGTTGAATGCAAAAAAGTTTGCACGTCGGGCAAGGCAACGGAGAGTTACCTTTCTGTTCTTTTTTTTCCTGCTCTGTGTAAACATAAACCGAGCGTGATTCCTGCTGTGTATCTTCACAGTGTTGTACATTCTGTTTTTGTTGTATTTAACTCGTAGGGCCTACACTTGATTAAAATCGTATAGTCATGCCAACTAATGCAAACACGCGGTCAAATGCAAGAATACTCGCCAGAAGGGGAGAAGCGAAGCTACCGATGCCACAAGGGCGCAGTGTAGAAATACCTGCAAACCTCAGTGTTATTCTTGAGCCTTAAATACGTATAATTTTAATACAGTGCTGGATGCATGAATAAAAGCCTCCTGTGGATGAAGTAAAGGCACTGAGAAATCCGCCACCTCAATTTATTTCTCGAACAGTTTTATTGCCGTTAGCCCTTTCACTCCAACTAAAGGATCAGTCAAGCCTTGGTCAGAATGTTCCTTTAATTCACGATATAAAGTGAAATTGAAGAATTGCGCAAGAAATAGACCTCGCGCACCGGCTATCGAATCTCAGAGGGGCCAGCAGTTCTATGGTAGCCAATGCGCGGAGCTCGCACACAATCATGGAAACCTAAGCTGCATCACAGAATGGACTCATATACCGTCGGCAAAGCGCCGTAAGCAGTCCACATGCGATTAGAAATTACGGTGGGCAGCGCGCGAAAATAGCACGTCGCAGACACTGCACTGCTCCCCCCACCTGTCCCCGCGCTAAAAGGCCCTTGCGCTAGCGTTCTGGAGCAGCAGAGCTAATCTAGGCCCACTAGGGAACGAGGCTCGCTCCTTAGGGAGCCAGCGCATGCGCAAGCCGCTGCTGTAATCTTCCGCCGGCGCGCTCTGCCGGCGCCCGGCCGCCATCGCGGCGTTCAGAATTATTCTGTACTTGTTCCCCTTAGCTACGCTACGTACCATGTCTTTTCATGCCAGGGCACATGGATGGCCGCGAGGGCTTTGGTACCTCCTTTGAAGAAATCATGAAGGGGAGCTACGCGGGCCCCTTCCGTCTCTGTTCGTTGAGTCAGAGCGAGGCAGGCGCTGTCCGCTTGCATTTCGGTCGGCCTTGTCGCGAGTACTGCGAGGGTTATTATTAGTCGGTCGCCGCTGTTGCGGAAAAGCTTTCACGAAACATGCCGAGAACGCCTTAGCGTGCATGCTTGAATGCGGAACAAGCTCCCGCGCGCAAGTAGGATCGCTGCCGCTGCTGGAATCCTTGTCGTCGAGTCAGAGGTTTCATAAATCCCTAATGCTGTTCCACCGGGCTGCATGAGAATACGAAATTCTTCTGCAAGCGCGCATGCGCACGCAGGGGTCCGTGTTTCCCTGGGCGTATACCGCTGTTCCCGGCGCCGCCTCCTTCGCAGCGATGACCTTCGAGCGGAGCGGTGACATCTCAACTCCCGGCAGTGATTAAAAATGATACCTGTTGTGTGCCGCGAAATTTTGAGGCGTCTGAAGAGGCCAAGCCCACGCGCTGCATCATGAATATTTAAAGGCATGCGCAATTCTCATTTTTGAAGCACACAACCTCCATGCTCCGTCTCGATCAATCAATCAATCAATCAATCAATCAATCAATCAATCAATCAATCAATCAATCAATCTTTATTTCAATTTGTACATGCAAACTGGGGATGGTGAGAAAAAAGCAGTGAATGATACACCGCTTGACGGGCCTCACCACCCTTACAAGTCAGCAGTTAGCACGAGGCAAAAACAACCACTGCTAACAAGTGAATACAAGTGGGCGTATGACGAATAAGGTTGACCGAATCAGATATCTAGTAACTGGCAGCAATAATTATTAGCAAAAGACAGTGAGGCTATAACACTGAGTGGCACAGTACGCGCAGACACTTGGCATCACTGCAGCGCATATTGCTGAATAAAGCTTTTTCAGGTGGCTGACAAAGACATAATATTCACTTGGTCACTGAATGAGGTATTGAGGAGCTTTGGCACAATATACCTTAACATACAAAATCCATAGTCAGTTCTGCGTTTTGGTAGTGCAAACCTACACTGTAATCTGATGTCGTACGATTAGTGGCGACATGTAATTGGTACCATTTTAGAAATAAATTAATCACCCTTTTTTATCACTTATTTACAAAAAAACATGAAAATCTGTAGTCAAATAATTTGTTGACTGGTACACTATTATAATATAGGTAAATGTGTCTCGTAGGCGAATCATACGACCCGTTGACAATTGCACGAAGCATTTTTTTTTCCTACTCTCTGGCTGTGGTGCGCGCGTGCTGCGTGCCTGGTATTTGCATGCACTTCACGAGTGGTCTAGCGGAAGCGAAGCCGTCCTGCTGCGTCCACGAAACCAAACGGGACTTCTTGCTCACATTCGTTAGCTATTATCGCGAAGCTATCTATTATTCGCGTTAGCTGTTATCGCGAATTCTTGCGAAGAATTCGTTACAGAAAAAAAAAGGTAGCAAAAAGCTCGCGAGCGGACACATTTTGGAAACCGTCTGTTCGTGCTCCACCTCAAACATGCCAGCCGGATGCACTGCATGCATGGCCACTCGATCTCCCTTCGGAGATGGGGAGATCGAGCGGGAGATCGAGTGGCCATGCATGCCTGCAGTATAGAATGCATGTCAGGCCTCAGAAATAGCGCGCTCGCGCGTGCTTTCGAGTGTGTGTTTGAAAATTCATTGCTGAGCAGAGTTCCTTTCTATTCAAATTTCTTTTTTTTTTTGGGGGGGGGGGGAGTTGCGGTCGGGCAGGATGGTTGCCTGTAACCCCCCGTAACCTTACACTAGAAGTTACTCGGATGCGGCGGCGCTGACGCTGGGTGCGTGCGTAGTAGTCCCAGGTGCCAGCAGCCAGCCGGAGATGCGAAGGGGGAACGAACGCCACGCGCACCGCCTAAAGCTAGGCTCGCAGGTTTGAGCGTCACCCCGCTTTTGTTTATAAACATGTAAATGTTGCTTCGTGATCAGGAACGGCTCAGATCGGTGGTAACCGCGTTTTCAAGGAACTTTTTTCGGGACTAATGTTCAGCCTCGTGTGCAACGGAACAACGCAATATATAGTTCCAGGGGTAGGCACTGCCTGACACTTCGCGCCAGCAAGGAGCCATGTCCTCAGTTTTGAGGTTCTACAGCGGTTGACCTCCTCCAAGTTTGGTCACCGCCCTTGTCGCCATTGGGCAAGTAACTCTAACAGGCAATTATAGCCGAGGGAAGCCGTTGCTGACGCAAAGCAAGAGGAAGAAACTCAGGTGCTGCTCGATATTTGACATGCGAGCTTACCACAGTCCTGTAGGGAGATGCTTGGTGGCCGCGAACTGTACTTGCCGTGGTCTCATGGCGAGAACATTGTGTTCGAGTGCAGCATGAAATGGGCCGCACAGGCAAGCTTCTATATTAGACGGTCCTCGTAATTCGAAGTGCCGGCGTAGTGTTATATTTTAGGACAGTCCCCGTCATTCTGCTCACGCGTCGTTCTACATCTGAACTTAGCAGTAAATATGCGTTCAAGTACGGGCCGAAATTTCTTCGTAATAATCATACGGATTAGGGTTACCTCCTAAGTCATGGCAACCACACTTTTTTTTTTATAAAAATGTTTCACTACAACTGGTTCTGAATATCCTTTTGAAAAAAGTAGTTAAAAACTGCGAACAAATAGAGGGAGTTATGACAGGTTATAACTGACTCAATATCGCATACTGTCGCGCAATTTCTCATGATCACGTCCCGTCGCATGATTTCTCATAGTGTCAGCGGACGCATAATTTATCATGATTAAATATAGTTTCCATATCACTTCCGCAGGCTCTGAGTGAGTCCCGTCGTATTCTTAATTGCGATAAATGCCTTCTTGAAGTAGGAGTGCTGCTCCAAACGACTCACGCCCATATTTGAGCTCTGTTCAGCTAGCGCTGACTTTTGCTTGTGTCCGGCTTCATACTACTTTATCTATATGGTGGCATCTTAATGTCCTTAAAACGCTAATGGGCTCGTTATGCGAGCGACACGTTGTGAAATTCCTGTTGAGCCTGTAGTTTGCGCTGAATCGTTGCGATGACTTAGTAAAGTGATTGACTGAAGCTGTTAGCTTATATAACGTATTTCAGAAGAACTGTACTTGCAAAGCATTAAGCGAGGGCGACATAACAAGCCACTTTGTGCACTTGGGAGGAAAACTGGCTCACTGCACCTATCGGTAGCAAGGTCTAACGCACACAAAACGGCGATACACTCAAAGCGTAAACGCAGAATGAGCTTTAGTGGGGAGCTACATTTTGTTTGTGCCGCCGCGGTGGCTCAGTGGTTACGGGGTTCGGCTGCTGGCCCGAAAGACGCGGGTTCGATCCCGGCCGCGGTGGTCGAATTTCGACGGAGGCGAAATTCTAGAGGCCCGTGTGCTGTGCGATGTCAGTGCACGTTAAAGAACCCCAGGTGGTCGAAAATTCCGGAGCCCTTCACTACGGCGTCTCTCATAGCCTGAGTCGTTTTGGGACGTTAAACCCCTATAAACCAACATTTTGTTTGTCAGTGACCGCTCTCGTTGTAGCAAGCATTTCCGTGGCGGGGCATGGCAGCAAGAACCAGACTGAGGAAGAGAAAAAAAATAACGGTCCGGTTGCGGTTGCGCTGTGTTCTGTGGGAAGCGTCCGCTGCGTCCGCAGCAGAGAAACGAACAGCGCAGAAACGAGGGAGAAAGAAAGAGAGCAGGACCCATTGTTTCTGGGCGCATATAGCAGCCACGTGCGTGGGAGCGCGTCGCTGCTGGCGCACCGCCGAGTCCCCGTCGTCGCTGGCGGGCGCTTATCATGCAAATACGAGGCCAGGATGAGCCGCACCCGATGGTGGGGAGCATCGATTACACTTTGGCCGCTTCTCATGCAAATTCACGGGCAAACGACTTGCCGCTCGTTTTTCTTGCTTTCCGGCTGACACGCGCAGTCCGAGGAAATTGCCCCACTAAGCGCGGCCCGGCGGCGAGAGTGAGGTGCGTGGAATGAGAGCGCCGACCACCGGTCGCACCCTGTTGCGCGATGATAGAGCGCCCCTCCGCGTAGCGTGTGCGGCGTCGAGTGTCGTTATTTCCGTTTCCTGCCGGCGTCCGAACTCGGGCGTCGCGCCGTGAACGCGAACGACAGCGCAGCGCGGCGTCGCGGATAATAAACGCGTGCGACGTTCGTAAACGTGGGTGTATATAGCAATCGATTCCGAGCGTATTTACAACTCAGTGTTTCTCTGCGATGACATGGAAGGTGCGCATTAATTTCGACCATCCAGAGTTATTGAATGCACTTTTTTTTTTTATTCCATGCGCGTGGAAATTCACCCGCCACGGACGGCCTAAGCGCAGAGTGACAGGACGATACATGGCTTGCGAGCTGCCGTGGCGGGAGAGCAAGCGGCAGTTGACGGATCCGTACGACCGTGTTAATTAATTTCGGTCACGGGAGGCACTCTACCTCCTGACCATAGTAAGCGGTTAGTAAAGATGAGGAGGTGAATAATGATCAGTCACAGCTCAGACGTGGCCATAAAATGGTTGTATCGCGAAAGAAAGAACGATGTAGGCACGGCAGTTTACAGACACCGGTAGAAGAGAAAGACAATCCACACCGCATTCTAAATTTGTGAGGTCAACAACAACAACAACAATAAATTTACTTTCTTTCCTCCTCCCCCAGTCTCCACCCGCCTTTTTTTTTCTTGATGTATTCCGCATTACACAGTGCCATTCACTGCGCAAGCATTGTCTTATTCTACTGACAGCAGAGTGCGAATGCCTTGATCAATTTTTTGTTTGCAAATATTTACAAATGGCTAACGTGGGGTTGTCTGCTATCACCGCTGCGGTTCATGGTTCATATGCTAGATGTAAAAAGATGGCTAAAGGAAAGCAAGTTAAGATATCACCTCTCTTACGAACTGGTCAGGACGGTTGTGGACCAGCGGCGCCAGCGTTCTTGCAGTCACTTGCGAATTGCGAACATTTGCCGGCACGAAAATGGCGCTCTAGGCTTTAATTTCTGCGTGCATAACTCGGGCCTCGTAATCTTCAACGCTGTATACCACGGGTCAGGCGCTCGCAATGAAGTGTCATCGATAGTCAGCATAGGAGAGTACGAATATCTCGGGGCATTGATAGATGAATTCGAGACCCGCCGCGGTGGCTCAGTGGTCAGGGCGCTCGACTACTGATCCGGAGTTCCCGGGTTCGATCCCGACCGCGGCGGCTGCGTTTTTATGGAGGAAAAATGATAAAGGCGCCCGTGTGCTGTGCGATGTCAGTGCACGTTAAAGATCCCCAGGTGGTCGAAATTATTCCGGAGCCCTCCACTACGGCACCTCTTTCTTCGTTTCTTCTTTCACTCCCTCCTTTATCCCTTCCCTTACGGCGCGGTTCAGGTGTCCAACGATATATGAGACAGAGATACTGCGCCATTTCCTTTCCCCCCAAAACCAATTATTATTATTATTATTATTATTATTATTATTATTATTATTATTATTATTATTATTATTATTATTATTATTATTATTATTATTATTATTATTATTACAGTATATGCAAAACCACGGACAGGACATTCAGGCGAAAAGAAAGAGAGATGCGGCTGTAATAATTGGGGTCGGTATGAGATGCTAAGAATTCTACGGAGAGAGGAAATTTTGTCACGGATTACGTTTGGGAATGTGGCGTTGTGCATAATTTGAGGAGTCCAATCGGGGCTAGAAGTCGACCAGAGAGCTGCAGTATGATTAGAATAAAGTTTTCACAGAAAAGGATACAAAGGAGTTGGTTAAGTGTCACAACGCGAAAAAAAAAAGTAAGAAGCGACGGGACGTGGAGATCAAGAGCTACAAACAACCGCACAGACTTGCGCAGGCGTCATGTCGTTTCTTGCGCTATATACGACACATAATGAACGCGTGCCAGTTCACTCAAAATGCAGCTTTAGCCGCAAAATGAGCCTGCGGAGGAGGACACGCGTTGGACATTGTTCGAAGTGCGAAAAGCGCTGAGTAAAATCGTGTATGAAGAACAGGAAAATGGAGGAAAACAGATTGGCAGTTAGGCCCTTACGCATTTGTACAGAAAGAGCGCTGACTTAGAGCGGATAAAAATGAGGAAAACCAACTACTAAATATGCGGGAAATCAAAACGGGGCCGCAAAGAGCGTTGAAAGGAGGGTAGGATGAAACGTGAAAGTGCGTATTGAATAAATTCGTCGATGAAGAAGTCGGCTATCGATCGATGTAGAACCTGGAAGACTCCAATCAGCAAGAAAAACTTCCTTGATCACAATTAAGGTCGCGGTATTCTAGTGTTTGAAGCAGTATAAGGTTGCTTTAGAATGCGGAGTTATCAATGGAAATGCAATGGAATACCACTTCAGGAAACGTCATTTGAACGAACTTTTGGGAAGTTTATCGCCGAAACGTTATTTTATCCAATATAAATGAATTTCCGTCGATGAATTTCAGCACACTGCTACTTTTAGGTAGCAAAATTTGGAAAACACCAAAGGGCTTCTTCTGGGTCGGAATGGATAATTTCGGCACACTCCCAGAAATTTTCGTCCGCGAAAGTGCGTCCACTGCAGCCCCGAAATGGTTCAGCTGACGGAAACATAGCGGCGCCACACTCTCCCTTGCTAAACTGAGGGATGCCCTATCTGCTTTAGAGAGACATGGCTATGCACGTGCCTCAGCTGAGCCGCACTTGCTTCAGTATCACCTATAGCTCCTCAAGAACATCAGCTGAAGATCACTAATTAACGTATTTATAGAGGGTGAAAGACTTTGCCTCCAAGGTGTGCAGCAGAAAAGCTGCCAGAAGCAGATAAAAATCCGCAAAGCTGACGACGGCGCCAACACCGCATGCTAAAATTCAGCACAAAATTTCTACATATCATTAAAATCACTATACACTCACTGCGCGCGTGGAGTTATATTGAAAAATAAATGACTTTAGGGGCATTACAATATGCTTCATATTTACTCTGCTTTAAAAAATGAGTGATGAGTTTATGATTCAAAGTCAACGATTTTGAACATGATTCTCATCAGGTATTTGATTACTTCTGAGTAGAGTTGCTGATGCATCGCTGATTAAACCCGGTGACCTAGTTTATGATTAAGACGTGACGTATTGTTTTCTTGTTGAGATTTTATTAATTTGTGATGAATGCATGCTAACGTCATGATGCATTCAAACTAGTGTTTTGGTTAAAAAATGAATGTCTTCAGTGCCATTTTTATAACGCTTCTGTAAAATTACTCATAAACCTTGGGATCATTCTTATTAAACGCTGTCAACGTCCGCTAAACATATGTGGAACCCTTTTGCTGGAACGTGAAACAGTCTAGGACCAGACCGGTCAATCATTAGAGCAATCACCTTTGTGATGACCCCCATAATGCGCAGGTCCACACGGGACGGAGAGGCAAAGAGACACCGTATGGCTCAGTTTAAACAAACAGGTATATTCAATAATTACACATGATTAAGGTTATACATCAGAGGCTGGGGCGTCCGAGCTTACGTGCCGACGACTTCATGGGGGCGATGGAGTGGCTCCGGAGTTGGGCTCGAGCGGTTGCTGGCAGAAGCTGCACGCCGTCGGGCTTCGGCGCTGAAGGCCCTCTTGGCGAACGATGTCGTCCTGAGCGTGTATGCAGTAGAATTTCAGTAGT
Organism: Amblyomma americanum; assembly: GCA_030143305.2. Taxonomy (NCBI): domain Eukaryota; kingdom Metazoa; phylum Arthropoda; class Arachnida; order Ixodida; family Ixodidae; genus Amblyomma; species Amblyomma americanum. The sequence goes on along the minus strand of JARKHS020011567.1, from coordinate 18,642 downwards.
CGTCCGTTTCTTCGAGGATGGTTCACAAACCCTTCCTCTAGTGTCGTTCGGCTTGGAAGATGAACAGGAGGCGAGCTTGTAGATGATGACAGCAGAGCATAATTTTCCAACATACATATACAGAGAGTTAAACTGGAAAAAGCAGAACTGAATTTACAAAAGAACAAACTTTGCACTACTTTACTCATCGACCGGGCAGGTTAGTGCCTAAGTAGCATCACATTACATGCTAAGCATGGAGCCCCAGCTCAGACTGGACTGCATCCGTTTACATGCGCTTTTAAGCACTTGATTAACAAAGGACTAAGGGCGGTCATTTCCAGTGGCCCGCCCAAAGCATCAATTCTCCAATCCAAAATAACATGCGAGATGGGGACCACCCCTTGGGTTGGGCTTAGCCTCGAACCCAGAGTCTGTTAACAATACAAACTAAATAAACAACAAAAACGCCACCACTCTCTCTCAAGTGAGAGTATACACAGGCTCTCTCTTCGGAGCTAATTCACTAGCGCCTGTCTTTCCACATTCTTGGCGAGTACTGCCTGTCCGCCATGACAGGTGTCCGTCACGGCCCTTCTGGGAATGCGCTTTTGTTCACGAGGCACGGCGGGAAGCTGTGGGTGCCTTCCCGGCGATAGCCCACGTCGAAAGGGGAAGGAGGGAAAGAATGTTGTCTTCGCGGTAGCGCATAGCGTCGGCTGTGGTACGGCGCGCTCTGGCCCGCTGACAGCTCCCTTGTCCTGGAATGTGCCCGGAAATTGGGGAGGATAAAGCCTGTTTCCCCGCGGCGGCGGCGGCGGGTCCGGTTGTTCTGGTCGTCACTCAAAGAGCATGGCTGGGTAATTGATGATGCCGCTGTCACGGCGGCGGGTCCCTTCGTCTACGCCGCGCCGTCGAACGTGGATCCTCGTAGCACACACAAAGAAATACCTGGGTTTCCGTCTACGCCGCGCCGTCGAACAATGTACCTCGTAGCACACAAGGAATGTCACACCTTCCATCGACCCCTGAAAGGAGCAAGTAACAGTAAGATCGAGTAAGTATGCCACACCGATACACTCAATTTATCCGATTGGCTCCAAACCTCACGCTTATGTACCCCAGAATAAAGGCCTCCAAACGGGTGTTAATTGGGAGTTGTTAATAAGTCGAGTTCTAAAAGAATTCTGTCGCAGGTAGAAATCAAGACACTTAAGTGCAAAGTTCTGTTAGTTGATGTACATCATTACTGCACGATAAATTGAAAAAAAAAAGTCTGGTGCGTTGTTTGAAGAAGATACTGCACTCATGTCTTCATGCATCGTGACTTGTGCTGAAAAGTTTGTTTTTTTTCATCAGAAAAGTAAACGAAAGAACTCATCAATAATCTGGGATGTCAGTTAATGCAGAAACTCATCAAGAATTTATGATTCGTTCGGGTGCAAGAACACAGCAGGTGTTGTCTTTGTGATTGATTTCTGATAACTAATTATTAATGTCATTTCAATTCCACGAACATTTACTTAAGCAAACATTTTCCCCACGCTCCCTTTAAGTTCGTACAAAGGCTGGTATTTGACTACGGAATCGTGTGCAGTGTGCGGTAAATCCGAAAAGAAAAACATATTTTGTAAGACTGTCTCAGTATTCATCCAGAGGCCGATGCATTCCGGATCAGCATCCCCGAGGCATTAGGGCTCAGGGACAACGGTAGTGACGCTACCACTGCAGATTACAGAAAAAAAAAAGATAGTTGTAGTCTTGACGGTGAAAAAGCAGGGCAATGCGATAGAGAGGGCTGCATGAATCAAATACGGTATATATTGAAAGGTATCGAAACTCTAGTTGAAAGGAGGGTGCATTTGTAGCGTGGTTAACATTAACAAAAAAGTTAAAAGAAACTGCGCAGGCGAACATTCGTTGTGATGCGATAAATTTGAGTTAGCAGTTTTAGTTGCACGTATGTACATCTCGCTTGTGCATTGATCACCTTCCCATTGCGTCAGCGAATGTGACTTCGCCATCACTTTTTCGTTCTGCTGCTGCGTGGGCTTATGGTGGGCGGAGGTGGGGAGGGGGGGGGGGTAGGCTCGTAGGTGGGAGATGCATTTGCACCGGAGCACCGACGGTGCTCCGGAGGAGGCACCATCCTGGCCTGAACGGTGTCCAGGAGGTGTCCCGATCCGCTCCGATCCACTAAAGTACGTTAGTGGGCGCAGTATTTACACGGACACACAGGCTGCGGATTTTTCGCCGGAAGCGAACTACACTGCTAAAGCAGTAAAAAGAAAAGAAGAAAAAAAAACAAGGAAATACGGAGTTTGGGGGGGCCCCGCCACACACCGTTTCAAAGGGGAGCTCTTATTACTAGCCATCCACGCCACCGCGTGGCTGTCGCGGCAGAAAGCGGCAGATCTGCGCGCCCGAGAGCTCTCTTTGTCAAGCCCGGTCCTCGCTGACGAGGGAGCCGCGCGTGGCGCTAATCAGGGACGAATTCGCCGTTGACAGCGGCTGGCCGCGCGCACGCTGCCTCCGCTGGTGCGAATGCGAATGCAGGGCACGTTCTGCGAGCGCCGCTTCCCGATGCGGTGGGCCGCCCATGTTTGCTCAAGAGAGTGCGCTCAATGCCCCCCCTCCCCGCTTGCACGGCAGCTTTGCGCACCTTGCCCGTAGCCGCACTTCCCACGGCACGAAGCTGGACTGCTGTGGATGCAGCGCTGTTGTCGGAGGCACCGCATAACCGTGTCTTGCCTGGGCTGCGGCTTTCTGTTTTTGGTTCGTCGCGCTCTTTCTTGCGGGGCACGGCAACTATGTGTCACCTACTGTCATCCTTCGGCGCTCGCTTTCGAGCTCGCGTGCAGTTCCTGACAGTTGACAGCGGTAGGCACAAGAACTCTAGATGCGCAGCACATGCGATGAGCTGTAACTGAAGGAATAATGTGCATGTGCAGGAATACACAGTAAGTGCGCCGAGGTATTGACGTAGAAGAGCGAAGGAAGTGGGTTAAGAAGAAGAAACTGGAAACAAGAAGCGTAAACGAAAGAAAAAAGAAAAGAAACAGAAGCAAACTTTCCTACTCGCTTGAGGAATCGCCGCAAATTTTGTTGGCCATGCGCTTCTGTTGCCTTCCACTAGCGCTATTAGCAGTAGGTAATCTGCAAACTAACGCACCTGGAACTACTGTTTGGCTTGTCGCTTCTTTGAAAGGGAAGTGCGTAAAGGTGCAAATGGTTTCAATTCGTGTGTGATCTCGTTCGCATCAGATTTACCCGAGCATGAAAGAATCAATAGTAAAATAACTCAGCTGAGTGGACGCGTGGAAGATAAAAAGAGAACTTTTTTCTCTTTCACTGGCACATCCATTCGCCCCGACTCACTTGAGTACGGAGAAACGGGTCTTTGCAGCGTTCCTTGCAGAACGCAGGTGTCTAAATGCTAAGGTCCCATATCTACCTTTTTGTTTCCGGCATTGTCTGAGACAGACGTCAACTCTGCGACAAAAAAAAAATGGAAAGTAAAGGCGGTGACGCTTTTCAGTCAGAGCTAGAGATGCCCCGTGCGCCGCAGTTTCCGCTCAGCACAAACAATTTTCTATTTCTCTAATCGGGTTCGAAGCCCCGTGGGCCGTTTTCGGTTACAGAATATCTGATACGGGTCCCATTTGAACACAGCATATTAAACTTATTTTTGGAAATGTGGCAGAGTGCTTGAAGGTTGCTTCACTTCCGCCACCGGTTGACCCAGTATTGCACTGCCTCCGGGATCGGCCTCAGACATTATAGCGGGCGTCTTTTCTATCCCATCTTTCTATCCCATCTTTAAACTCTCCTACTTTCAGCACGTGGTAGCGACTGTGGCTCAGCTTGAGCCAGTGGGCAGGCCGGTGCACTTTCCTTTTCATTTTTCCTGGCAACAACAACAACAACATATTTCTCTAAGGCGTGGTATTTCTATCGATTCTCATAGCCTGAGGTTCGTCCTGTTTCGAACGAAAATCCCCGCCGTGATACTGTGCGCGTCACCTTGTTTTACATTTCTCCGCATTTCGACTGGCGCGTGATGGGACCGAATGACGCCGTTCACTCTCGGGGTGATGCGCGCATCTTTCGGGATCGTCCTGGCAGTCCGATGCCCCGGTGCACTATGCGTTCCTCAGCTCGAGAAGACCGGGAGCGGAGAGAGTGGCTAATCCGCGAGACATGTACGGGTCGAGATCCGCCACCAGGGAGTATCGACGAGTCTTAAATCTACTCTTGTTCACTACACTTACATCGCAGCAGCGAAGGCCTCCCTCCGCCGCCGCGCGGAGTCCTTCGCTCGTGTCCTGCCGGGAGTTTGCAATTCTTTTTATTTGTTTGGTACCGAAACGGAGAATGTAGTCGCACGGTGAATATGATCACGATAATATTTCGGCAAGTTGTTTGAAGTTGCACAAAAACGATCAACCACACAACTTTTACGCTTATCGGAGGATCCATCACGTTTCTGTGGTTCGTCCGCTATTCAGCACAGCCGCGAGCTCAGTTTGTCGATGGGAAGTGCATCTGAAAACGTCTGCAACACTCGTTGCGCGCTTTTACTGCTTGCAACGAACCATTTGTGTCGCGCATATCGTAGGCGCATTGCGTGGGCACCTATACACGCTGTTTAAGTTTTCCCTCGATTTGCACTACGTATTCACTTTTCCTTCCGCCATACATTAAAATGTTGACAAGAATAGAGGAGTACTCAAGCCCCTGACAACGGTTCGTGAGCGGAACCATTTGTTTCCTGGCACTGCGTTATTTTCCAAGCGGCTTGTACAAGTTTCAAAGCAGCAGTGCTGAAACGCAGCGAGGACCGCGAGTACCGAGGCCAGTGTCGCCTCGCTTCTTTTCTTTTCTGTGAAAAAGGAATCTTTCGGTTTAAAGAACAAAAGCTGACTAAACATGTGGGGCAATTTTATGCGCTCGACGCAAATTTCCTCGCGCTGAACGCACGCTTCGGGCTCAACACGATGGCAAGTTTGTGGTACGTTGCAACCAAACTGCGCTCATCTGTTTTTCCACTCTGGCTACGTTCTTATTTCTTTATTTGGATGGCTATGCGACGAGTGGCTTCTGGTAACTATTTTCTTTATTTTATTTATTTAGAATTACGGTCAACCCTCGATCAGTTGAGGGTCATTACAGGGAGGGATGTTACACATAACACGTTCATACAAGAATAAGCAGCCAGATACAAAAAGAAATATGTACATACAATACAGTGGCCTACGGATACAAAACAGCATAGGATATACAGACTATAAGACACGTATTCAAATGTTCAGCCATCTACCGCACGCACGCACACACACACACACACACACACACACACACACACACACACAAAAACTATGCAATATCCACATGGTACAGATTTTAGTAAGAGACCTTGATTGCATTTGTAAACAATGTGGTATCAGAACTGCGAACAATTTCTGCAGGCAGCTTGTTCCACAGCTCGATTGCCTCTGGGAAGAAATAACAACGAAAGGCATTGGTTCGGGACAAGTACGGTCGAATCGCTTCACTATGATCTAAGCGGGAGCTCAGTCTGCCTGGAGGTTTTAAGTACAAATCTTTATTAATTTTTAGTTCGCCGTGAATTATTTCAAATAACGTTTTTAGTCTCTGCTTCTTGCACCGATCTTCCAATAATTCAAGACTGCAAGACTTTAACATCGCCGAAACTGAGTCTGTCCTTCTATATTTCGAACAAATAAAGCACGCCACACGGCGCTGCACCTTCTCTACGTTGGCCCACGTTACCTTTTGATGGGGCGCCCATGCTACTGACGCATATTCTAGGGATGGTAGAATAAGGGATCTGTAAGCCCGCAGTTTAACATCTTTTGCTGCCCTCCCCAGTGTTGCCCTTAAAAAACCCAGTTTCTTCTGTGCCGCTGAGCACACTCTTTCTACGTGATTGTGCCATTTTAAATCGTGCGGAATAGAAACACCAAGATATTTGAAGCAAGACACGTTAACTAGATTGTAGCCTTGAATATCGTACTGAAAAGTAAAAATATTCTTTTTTGCAGTGATATGCGTGTATGTGGTCTTATCAAAATTAATTCGCATTTCCCTCTTATCACACCAACTCCCAAACGCCTGAAGGTTTCGGCTGAGTTTAATCTGATCCTCTGAGCAAGTTACCGGTGCAAAAATTAAGCAGTCATCTGCAAAGAGTCTTACCTTAGCAGAACTATCTAAAGCGGTTACTACATCATTGATGTAAAGCAGGAAAAGTGCTGGCCCCAATACGGACCCCTGTGGTACTCCTGAGTATAGACCGTTTACAGCGCGTAGTTCTTCCGTTTGAGACTAGATGGCGCCACAGACGCGCTCGGAACACGGCGCCATTACGGACCTCGTAAGTCGCCGGAGTGTACGCCTCGATGCAGTAATGGAAACATCGCGGGTGGCTGCCGAAGTGTTCTTTCTGCGAAGATGGGGAAAGGCAGAGGAAATACGTGCTTTATTGTGGATTGCAAGAATTGCGACAGAGAGTTAAAGGTGCAGGATGCGATCGTTTGCGAGCCTCACGGAACCGAACTGCACAAGGAAGTACTGCCCCTGTTCGCGCCCGTTTGCCATGCATCATTTCCGAACGGGCGAACGCGACAAACACGTCCGCCAGTGCTAGATGGCCAATATAGAAAGAAAGGTTACGATCTTGGAAAATCTGCGAGGGCAAGTGCGCAACATTGCTTCATGATCAAAGTGTTCCGCCACCGAAACCGTCACTTCGTGCTTTCAGTTGCTGTGTAGTTGCGCCTACGTGTGTAGTGAGGCCGCATTGCTCGTAAGTTAAGGTGTTCGGCAATTGTAGTAACAGCAGCGCCGGAGGCCAGATCAGGTACGGAAAAGAAGGACGACTTATGCTCCTACATGCCGCTACTGTAGATCGTGCGCTGCATAGCCGTACGAACGGACAACGCTTACCGTCCGTGTATTGTATGCCGTCTTGGTGCTACTCTTGAACTTCGCTCCAAGTAGAGCGCTTTTCGTGGACCAGATTCGGAATACAGCATTTGCGTTACGGCTGCTGGGCTGGATGATTGCCACTTCCTCGCGGTCCATGCGAGACAGCCACTAAAAGTTACCCCGCAGGCCAGCGCTCAGAGAGAAGCTGATTACTTACCACCAACGAGACCTCGAGCATTTTCATGTCCGCATATCGAGAGTGGAGCGTACCGCAATTTCATATGTGAGACTGACATAATTATGAACTTCGTGTAGTGTGAATGCGTTGCTGTGCGCGTTATAACAATTATATCGCGGAATCCTTCGAAACGATTGCGCGCCAGATTGTGAAGGCTGCTTGATGAATGGTACTGCTATACATGATAGTGAACATTTGTGTGTCTATTTATTTTTGTCACCTTTGTGTGCTTAACAAACCAATAGAAAATATTTTCGGTTTCCTAAGCACCGTTAACAGGTTGCAAACAAATGCGTACGATGTGCATGCGAGCGTTTTAGAGCGGTGTCTGCGTGCATGTACAGAATACTACAACGACCTGCGGTGCCGCAGAAGCATTAAACCTTGCCGTTTAAGATAATAACAATAAAAAAAAACATTCAGCAAAGCCTTCTGCGGACGCAAAGACAAGTATCAGGAAATCCATCCATCGGCTGGCTATGAAACCGGACACCGTTTTCAAGGCCACAAGAGATCAAATTAGAGTTCTCACGTGTCCTTCGAATCTTTGGCCAAACCATACTGTCTCCTTCCCACTATTTTACAACCGTATCAGACGAAACACAGCCTGTTGGAACCGAACCATCAGACGCGGCAGCCGTCGCGACGAGGCGCGCTCGGAGCAGTCAGGAGGCGTGCAATGGCGGCGTGCTCACGTGACCAAAGATGGCAACCCCCATGATACGGCGCTGTAAAGCGTCTATACATCTAGAAAACCAGACTCGCAGCCATCAACGCGAACTGCCTGCTTGCGGTTAGTTAAATAATCTTCAATTCATTTTAGAACGTCGCTATTTATACCAGCTTTGTACAGTTTCAAAAGTAATTTACGATGGGGAACGTTATCGAAGGCTTTGGCAAAATCAACCCATATAGCATCCATCTGTTCACGGTTGTCTATAGCTTTGGAAACAAGCTGTATTGCATCTGTGAGCAAGACTAAGCAATGGTCTTTTTAAAAAATTATCGCCTCATAACGGGGAAAAAATGGAGAGCACACTTACGTAATAGCGTAGTGGGTTAGGCTTTCCATTCTGAATAGTTTGACACCTTTAATGCATTTTATCTTTTCAATTGTTTAAATGAACTAATTGATCAATTAAACACTATAAATTTTCTTAATTAGCATCATCAAGCATGTGTTTTTCATTCTGAGCGTTTTACACCTTTGAACTCCCGTCGTCCAATTTTTTATTAATCTAATTAATGAATTATTTAATTAAAATGATTTCATTAACTCGTCATCGTCTATCACACACCAGTCATCAATCACTAGAACCACAAAGGCCGCCGCGGTGGCTCAGTGGTTATGGCGGTCGGCTGACCCGAAAGTCGCGAGTTTGATACAGGGCGCAGCGGTCGAATTTCGATGGAGGCGAAATTCTAAAGGCCCGAGTACTGTGCGATGTCAGTGCACGATAAAGAACCCCAGATGGTCGAAATTTCCGGAGTCCTCCACTACGGCGTCCCTCATAGCCTGAGTCGCTTTGGGACGTTAAACCCCAGTAAATCATAAACCAATCTACGTAGAACCCCAATTACCATCATAAGAATTTTTTTTACGCAGCCTCGGGTATTTCCGACACGCTGTGTCGACTACTACTGCGCCGACGGCTTTTCGACTGAACGAGCTGTATGCACTATCGCGAAAAAAAAAGGCCAGCTTGTTCGGAATTGCTCCTGAGAAGCGCGATGCAGCAGCGTTATTATGACAGCCTACATCACTACCTCACATTTGAAGGTAATAAATATTGCAAAGACAACTTATTCATGCAGCACGAAGCTTTCGTAAATTTCTGCACTTTCCATGTTTACTCGCGCAAGATACGCACTTTTATTACCACATTTTGCCCGGCTGCGGGCCTTACACGAGCCAGGCCTTCATGCATCACGTAATACGCGTAGAAACAATGTAGCGCTGCTGCGACTTGTGCACAGAATAATGCAACAGCTGGTGGCAAGTTACAAACACATTTATTCACTATTCACCGCCGCTTTCGCTCTCGTTGCTGTCCGATGGCCTCAGCTCACTAGGCCTCCCCTTTGAGTGCGAAAGCACTGCTATACTGGTAGTATCCCTTACGGGAATGCGCTGTCAGGGTGAAGTGAAGTCGCGGTCACCTCACCCAGGCGTGAAGAGATTAAGGCACAAATCTAAGAGCGAGAAGCGAGGTACGAGGACAATAAACCTGTGGCGCCAGCGATAACATCCCTCGAGAGCCCGATCGACGCAGCGCCGATAGCGAACGCGGTAAGGGTGGAAGCCGCCGCGTCCATCAGCTGTTGACGACTGGCGACGCTCGTGTCATCTATAACGTCAACCGAGGTCTCTCTTCCGCTCGCTAAGAACCTTGTTTGCATGCGAAGTGTCTCTCTGATCCCGAGAACAGCACGCACGCGCAATGGGCCAGTCCGGGTTAATTCAGCACGCACCCGGCTCTTCTTTCCCACTCCCTGGGCCGGGCCACATCATTCCAGCTAGGACGGATGTCAGACGCCATCGAGGACCCAGAGGCGGTTCGGCGTGCTCGTCGCGCCAAGCAGCAAAGGCGACGCAGGAAACGAAAGCGTGATTGGTTTAGTTTGGTTTGGTTTATGGGGGCTTAACGTCCCAAAGCGACTCAGGCTATGAGGGACGTCGTAGTGAAGGGCTCCGGATAATTTCGAACCCCTGGGGTTATTTAACGTGCACTGACATCGCACAGTACACGGGCCTCTAGCATTTCGCCTCTATCGGGATTCGACCGCCGCGGCCGGGATCGAACCCGCGTCTTTCGGGCCAGCAGCCGATCCCCGTAACCACTGAGCCGCCGCGACGGGATCTAAACGACAGCGCGAGGCTATAGACAAGTCGGAGGACCAGCATTAGATTATGCATGCAGCAAAGAAAGCACGGCTAGCGGAACAACTACGTGTCCGTCACCAGCGCCAACGAGAAGCATCTGTTGGCAAAGCTTTCATCATAAAAGCATGCAGGCAATATTTCTGGGGCTCTTTATAGCAACCTTAAGAGTGTAATGTGATAGCGCTGCTAACTGCGCGGTATGAGGTGGTCGCATAAAGCCTCTATACTATCGCTCTGAACGAGCGCTCCTCAGTGGCCGAGGTGTTGTGCGCCCGGCTTACGACCCAAGGGCAGCGGTTGAGTCCCGGCTCGACCTTTTTACATTTCAGCGCAATTGCTCTTCTTCGGAGCCACTACGTAATGGTGATAGAACGACGTCACGGCCCTGTAGATAAATGAGGGATTGTGTGCGGACGTCCTCACTGTTGTGCTGTGTGATCGTTGTGGGGTGTTTTAATTACCCGCGCTAGGTGATGTGACTGTGACGTCGCACCGTCGTCGAACAATGAGGAATTTCTTTCTGACCCCGGGGTCTTCGCCAAACGTCCGCTCTAACATAATCCCGTTAAAATCACCACTGCTTTCGCACGTTGCTCGCATAAGATTTTCTGATCGGTCTTCCAAATCTGTACCTCTGAGTTCACTGGCATTCGTGACGGAATAACTTTTCACTCTTTCGATTCTGTGCAGCGAGGGGCAAGTTCACCATTCATCTTTCGCGCCGACAACGTATGCCAGAATTCAATGCATGTGGCAGTATTGGGCTTGCCGCGTTTTATCTTAAAGCACATGAATCATGACTGTAGCAACAGGTCAACCCACTTCGCCGATGCAAGGCCCCATAAAGGCACTCGAGGGAACGACCACGGACGAGACAACTGGGCAGTAGAAGCTAAGCAGAAAGCAGGCTCTGCAAAGCACGGAGACGTCGCGCGCGCCCCGACGCGGCGGAGCAATCGCGGCGCGTCCGGTCAGCCGCGGAGGCAGCCTCCGATTTGTTCACGCCGGGATCAACGCCTCCGTAATCTCGGCCGAGAAATGGCAGGCGATCGCACTCGACCGGCGTACGGTTTCGATTACGCCAGGTTCGGGAGGAGCGGCGCTCGGACCGTAATTTCCTGTTTGGACCCGCGCTCATGGCCCGGCTTTGGCGAGAAAATTGCGAGCAAGGAGACCGAATTGGAATCGATGCGCGAGGACGGTGAACAGCTGCCGGCAGCACAAGTCGGGGCCGCGATGATTGATGGCGGCGACGCCGGTGTGTATACAGCGCTAATGCTTTAGGCGATAACGGCGAGCGGAATAGTTTTGGTACAGCCAAAGATTAACACACGACGAGCGGCTGGAACGAGAAGGTTGAAGAGAGAGAGGTCCCGCGCACGTCTGGTTCGGACGTGAAGCGGGCACGCGTCTCGCTTTGCGCGCGCGACCGCGCGACTAGCTACTCGCGCTGCCACCTAGCCCGCTTTCCAGGCTCCCGCCGTGCCCGCAGCGGAGTGAAAAACTCGCCCAAATAGAATTTACCGCGCCGCCCTCTTAAAACGCGTGCGCGTGATTAAGCGCCCCGCCGCTCTCTACGACCGAAGGAGTAATCGCGAAGAGTTAGAGAGAATCAAGCGTTTTGCTCTCTCCTTGGAGAAAGCCTGGAGCAGTGAAACGGCCATCCCGCGCGCACAGCAGGTGGGCCATTGAGCGCAGCGCCAGTTGGCGGCCGGAGAAGGAAGAGCGCCAGCCAAGAGCAGGGGGAACGCGGGGGCCCATTCAGGGGCCGGCCTCAGCGCGGCCGCGGAGGCAGCGGTGGGCGCGCGCAGTTGATTGTGCCGGCTGTGATCGATCGGGCTTTTTGGCCCTGCCTCAGATGCGGCCCAGAGATTAAAGTGGTGGCGGTATTTATAGCGGGGGCCCCGAGTCCCGCTATCTTCCCCGCGCCTCCGGAGGAGGCACCCACCGCCGAGAGAGAGATGTCCCGAAAGAAACTTGCTCCCCCAGCGCCCCTTCCCCGATTTCTCGCGCGGCGGATAAAGACGGCGGGCCCACGGAGAGGGGCTTCGCGAACAATGGCCAGCGGGCGCAGGACGACGACAAAGCAGGCGAAACAAGTGCAACCCGGAGCCGCACCAGACGCATTTTCTCTCTTATCGCCTCCGCTGGCGGCGCTTAGCTGTATAGAGCCGCACTGCAGCCATATAGGTCTGTCAGCGGACTAGCGCCGTTGCCACTGCACGTGCGTCTTGGCGCTCTGTGTTCTCCCGGGCCCTAATCTGGAGGATACGCCTCAGTGTGCAGTCCTGAGAGGCTCAGCGCGCGCAGTGCGGAGGCTTCCGGGACGTGACGCGTGAGTCAAGTCTTTTTTGCCCATGGGTCGGCGTCGTGTATCACCTCTCGACTGCGCAGCCAGCTACACCTCAGCGGCCATGACTCGAGAAGGTCGCTAACAGACGCCGGCAGAAATGTGCTCTGCTCTGCGCGCGGGAACTAAAAATTTATGCGTAACTAGCAAAAAAAGTGGGAATGCTCCCGAATGCTGCTCTCGCTCCTTTAATGTTCGCGGCTTACAAACAAGCCGCCACGGTGGCTGAGTGGTTATGGCGCTCGGCTGCTGGCCCGAAAGACGCGGCTTCGATCCCGGCCGTGGCGGTCGAATTTCGATGGAGGCGAAATTCTAGAGGCCCGTGTACTGTGCGATGTCAGCGCACGTTAAAGAACCCCAGGTGGTCGAAATTCCCGGAGCCCTTCACTACGGCGTCTCTCATAGCCTGAGTCGCTTTGGGACGTTAAACCCCCATAAACCAAACCAAAAGCTTATAAACACGGATTTTTAATACAACAAGTTGCCAGTGCTTTCCATAGTTTCGCTTAGCAGGTGTGGCCGCGTCTTGTGTGGCGGCAGCTCGACGAAGACAGCGGCTCACCGGGATCAGGCTGCCTGCCCCTCAGTGCGGTTGTGCTTGTGTCAGTATCGCGACGAAGAAAACTACCTCTTCCTAATATTATTTTCTTACTAACGTTCGCTGCAGAAGGCTGCGGTCATCCAAACGCGCTGCGGCTTCAACGTTTTGAGCATTAGCGGCACAAGGAAACAACTTATTCCTGAATAATTCGAATGAACGGAAAGTTGGGTGAGTTGCATTCGCTGTCATTTTAAGTAATGTCGGTGGTAAATTGACGGGGACGCAAAGGAAGAATCACGGCAAGACCAGCGCTGAAGACCCTTTTGCGGAAGCCACTGAAAAATTGAAGACATTCATTAAAACTCTCTTCCACACTCATCAATCAATTCTTTAGCACGAACGCATGCACCTCATAAACGCCCAGGTTATCACACCCTCGAAATTTAAGAACTCAATCCGACGCTCCGCTCACGCGTTCCTTCGTTCATGCGCTCGCTCGCAAACTCTTGCACGCTAACAAATAGTTAGCAAATAATGTGCCGCATTTAGCTCCCCGTCGCGTTCTGACGGATAGTATTGCGATGGCTGAACCGTGCCCCAATCGAAAAACACGTAGTGCCCCTGCTTTAAACGGAACACGAAAGAACGGAATAAAAACAGCTTGCAAAAAGGCGCTGCCTCCCACCACTCTGTTTTGATATTCTTGCTCCGCTGCTGCTCCCTGCGTGTTTACTTTATCTTTTCGCCGGCGAAACTCCAGGCAGCTCCCCTGTGCGCTGCCCCCGCGCATGTGGGCCGACCTGTTCCGATGGGGACCCTCGGGAATTCCAGCCCTTCGCCCAGAAGGAAAGCGTAAAGAAACAAAAGGCTTTAGGCGCTGTTCCCGTCTTCATGCCGCTATGGACAGCTTTGCGTCAGGAGCAACACAACGTTTGGACGCGGCAGAAGAGGGCGTGGCGCTGAACAAGAGCACAACTCCCTTCCTTCCAATTTCTTCGCTTACCCTTAATTCGCGCTTGAAAGTGGGAAAAACCCGTCCGCTTTCTCTTCCTCGGGCGGCAAGGTCTGGCACATTTGTTGAACGAGAAAAAGAGGCGTTACCTCGTGAGGATCTCGGCTGTACGCCGGTGCTCAAGAAACACGCCACGTCAGAGACCTTCCGATTACTCTGAGGTTTTCTCTCTCTCTCAATCTATCTCCCTCGAACTATGCTGTATCTAGCTGTCACGGCTGCTCGTTCAGTTATTCGCTCTGTTGTTACCGCGAATGAGGGAACGAACGCAAGAGACGGCCATGAGGCAGCGCATCTGCCTCGTATGCCTGAGGTTCTTGGTTGGAATGCCGGTACCGCCGGAAACCCATGGGTTTATTCAACGTGTACAACGTCCTGGTGCTCGGCTTTCCCTGGGAGGGGGGGGACGCTTGGTCAAAGTGGGATCCACTCGTTTCAAGGAATGAATTCGTCTGCTGTCTTTGACAGGAAAGCTGTAAGCTTTGTGTCTGTCCAGCGTCCCGGGATTATTAGCGGCGGTTTACAGCACATTGAAACTACATGCAGGAAAAAGGAAAGCGGAACATTTGGATCGACTGGTGCGGCGTTGAAGCTAACGCACCTTCACTCCTTAGTTTTAATGGGTCCTCGCAAGATGTGGTGGAAATATAGGTGGTTGCGCTTCAGAGGATACGAGTCGGGGTTGCCCTAACTCCAGCTGTGACACGCAAGTGGCCGCACCTCAAAGATTTATATCCCCGCCCCGGGTGTCCAGTCTGCAAGAACAGAGACTGTGAGGCGGATATCCACCACCTGTTGTGGGACTGCCCGGCGCTGAAGCCGACGAGAATTCGGCACCTGGCGGCAGTGGGACTCTCACCGGACAATCCGGATTGCTATATTGCCTGGACACAGGGTCCATATCATCATTCACTTCTTGATTTCATCAAATCAGCCAACCTTTTTTCATTGATTTAAGCATCTTACTCTTCTCTCACTTCATAGTTTTCATCTGGATTGGCCGGGGAGAGTCTCACTGCCGCCAGGTGCCGAATTCTCGTCGGCTTCAGCGCCACTCAGGCGCCACTTGGTGTTGGCCATTGGGATGGTGGTATACTTTTCAATAAATAATTTCTACAGAACGTCGGAACTCTTTTCAGAAACTTTTTAATTACCTGTCGCTTCCAATCCCCCTCTACGGCTGCCTAAATGAAAAAAAAATACTCAACTTGCTCAAATGCCTGCTAATACCAGCGGTTAATTTGATTAATGAAGGCATACGAATTCTTCAACATATCTTTTTCGCTTAGTCGAAAAGAAATCTGCGTTTTAAGATGTTCCATGATGCGCGCAACATTATCGCGTGGACGTATGACTACAGTGAGTAGAGTTTCACGGCTCAGTTTACCGCTGGATATCGCGACGCGCGACCGCAGCATCCGCAGGCACCGCGATATCCCGCTGCCAGTCGTCGCACAATGTCGCGTTGCGGCGTTGACTTACTTTAACTGAGGCCCCCAGATGGCCGGCTGTCTCGGCAGCCAATCTCCCCGTCTCATTCCCAGCTAACCAACAAGAGCAGCAGCGTCGGCCGGCCAGGCGCCCGTGTTTCTCCGAGACAGCTTGCTTGTTCGCGCAGCAGCGGCCGGAATCGTCTCGAGAAAGCGGCGGGTGGCGGCGGCCCCCGGATCTTTTTCATCTCCGAGCCAATTAAGTTGGCGACGCCGCCCGGGTCAGCCCCCGCAGGAGCAGCAAAGGCGCTGCTCTCACTGGCGGTGCCGCTTCCTGGGGCGAATGAATCTGGCCCTGCGGCATAAACACGGCCGCGGCGAGACCCGCCAGCAAGCAGCCAGAGCGTCATCTGCGCCCGAAACGCGCGTGTGCGGGAAGCCGCTCCTCCCGCCCCTCGAGGCGACGGCAGCAGCAGCAGCAGCAGCAGCAGCAGCAGCCATTTGTGCAAATCGTGGCGAGCATTAGGCGCAGCTGCCCCGGGGCCGAGCAGGGACCCGGCTCGGGATGCAGCACCCTGTCTCGTTACGGCACCTCCCTTCGCAGCCCGCGTGCCAACCCCCGCTCACGCACGCACACCCTAGTCGCCGTTATACCTGCCAGCGGCTACGCTCTTGTTGGCCGCTGTCAATGGCGGCTTCCTCCCAAAACAAGCGGGGAGTGCTTGCTGGAACAGGCATGTACAAGCCGCGAAAAGCGAAGTTTGCGTTATAAATTTCGATATATTCACCAGGCTGTTGCGGTAGCACGAACGATCGGGTCTATAGTTATTTCTTCTGCGGAGAGGGCTTTTCGATCTAAATGGGTTTCTGTATCGCCTCTGCTCTGCTGATTGCGAAGAATTTTGACATGATCGGCGCGTTAAGTGAACAGACAACAGAGGCCGAGCGACGCTGAAACCAAGTAAGACACGAGAGAATCGCATGGTGTCCGAGGTGAACATGTAAAGAACATGTGTGAACATGTGGTGAACATGTGGTGAACATGTTTCGTCGTATAGCTATGAAGGGAAAAAGAGCGATGACCATACTTCTGGCACCGCTTGGCATGTGGGGAAGAGGCGATAATCTGTTCTTCGGGCAATTACGGCCCAAAAAGTCGGGAAGTGTTGTTCACGATGGTAAGATTGTTTTGCTGATATAGTGGTGTTGTCCCCGACCAGTCGTTTTTTTATGCTCCTGAGCGGGGCGAGGCTGGCGTTTACGCTCTTCGGATCAACTGAAATGTGCGCATGGCTTTCCCATTCTATTTGATAAAAGTTGTAGACGGAAAGAGTTACCTCTCAGGTCACCACTGAATACCTCGGCGCTGTCGTTGTAAAATGTAGGACGAAATAATACATGCACGCCTGCAGGGAAAAGCTGATGGAACGAAATGTATGTGAAAAAGCACATTTTTATCTTTATCTTCCCACGCAGTCTGGAACAGTCGAATGCAGCCATTTTCTTGGTGTGCGAAATGCGCAGGGTGCCATCAAATCTCAAGCGGATGAAATGAAGCGTCCAACTCCAGGTCGCACATTTTTTTCAATAAAGGTACAAAAGTACTGGCAATTCTTCGACCTTTGTTGAAAAGAAAATGCGTGGCCTAGAGTTAGACGCAGAGGACGTAATGGTCTCCTTAGACGTCGCGGCCACCTTCACCAGTCGATCTAGTCGTCACCACATTGGAGGAAGCGCTGAAAAAAAAAACAGCAGTCCCGCAAAGACGCAATCCCTTCGACGTCCTGCAGCTCTGAGCATATTACTACGGTTTTGCCTGAGCAACGCGCACTTTTCGTACGATTCGAAATTCTACAAAAATACGCATGGCGCAGAGATGGAAGCATCCATTTCGGTCACCACCGCAAACCTGACGTCATAGAAGCACGGAAGGAAAAAGTACTGCGAACCTTCACTCCGGGACCCAAGATATTCTATCGGCATGTCGATGACTGGTTTCGCATTTTTCGGCAAAAAGACGCGTCGCGGTTCCTACATGACAGTGTTGAATCAAGCTTGAAGTTTACTCCATAATTTGAGCAAGAAAACCGGTTTTCCTCCTTGGTTGTTCTGATCCGGAGAAAAGGCAATCGCTTTTCCTTCTCCGATTATAGAAAGCCTACGCACACCGCCCGGTACTTGGATTTTAATTCGAGCCATCCAGTTGAGCGCAAAGCCTCCGTCGTCGCCTCGCTGACAAAACATGCGGCATGCGAGGAACAAGGCATGAAAAATGAGTTGAAAAGAGAGCGCCGCGAACTTTCGGCCAACGGTTATCCGAGCCGTTGAATGCACTTCGTGACGAAGATACGAAAGTAAGTTGCGCATCCGGCGACCGCTGATCGAAGGGCTTCTCTCGTGTGTTTTCGAGATACCACTTGCACGTGGCCCACGTGCCATCCAACACTTTCCAGGAGTTATCTACAAGGTGCCATGCCTCGATTATAATCATGCTTACATCGGTGGGACGGGAAAATTCCCGAGACACATATAAGTCATCAACGGGATAGGAACAGCAGCAAGCATGCCACGAATGCACTCGCGGGCCGCACATGCGACACCGGCGACCGGGTTGACTGGAGCGACGTTTCTATCTCATCCAAGGAAAGGAGCCGGTCGACGCGCCTTCTGCTCGAATCCATATTTATCCACACCACGCAACCGCAGCGGTGGCCAAGTGGTCGAGTATCCGCCTTGTTATAACTGCAATGTTGTTCTTATCAGTTATCAGATGATGTCGACGGCTACACGTGCCAATCTGGTTGCCTATGTTTTCTTACTTTCTTTCCCTTCCCCTCCTTTCTTAAGCTGTCTTGTATATTTGGACGTGCACTGCAAATAAATGCCCATTCTTCCAGCTTGTCAGCTTGTGTCTGCCTCGACTGCGTTAAGCGCCGTGTCTGAGCTACGATGTAACACGCCTCGAATGCGGGAGGTGTGGGGTTCGATCCCCAGTGCCGGCGGGTACCCACCGCTGATACAATGGGCACAAGCTTTCCTCTGGTCCGGTAGTCGGCTTATTTAGGGTGAAATGCTTGGGAAATGAGTCTTTGATTACACCTTGAAAAGTCGAGAATACATTGTGCCATGGCGCTCTTTGGCCGTCATCATCATCATCATCATCATCCCAACCACGCAAGAAACTGAACAGAAACGAAGACCAAACATCTCCCTCCGACCGATCATTACGTCATATTTTTCGCGTGTAAATACGCCGC